>WTSP01001325.1:0-23760 GCA_025331215.1 Actenoides lindsayi | reverse complement strand
TCTCCTCTCCTCTCCTCTCCTCTCCTCTCCTCTTTCTCTTTGAGAAGGATTTACCCTGAAAGAGCCTGGGAGTTACCAGGACAACCTGCAAAGGTCCGGCAGCCCAGATCATTGTTCAGGGCTGCAGCCACCCCGAGGAATTCATTATTTGTTTTAGAGATAAAAGCTGCAACTTCCACACATTCTTCCTCAATTTCACTCTCCATTAACTGCATTGCCCTGTCATAACAAAGCTCGTTGAATTATTAGAGATGAGGCAAATCGTTCGAAGTCTGGACTGGGGAAAGAGATGGGGGAGGGCTTGTTGTAGGTGATTTTTCATTGTTGGACCCTTCTTTGAGGCATCCATTGGTGGCATGGTGGATTTAGGATGTGGTTATGACTTTGTGAGGGTGCATGGGGGACAGTGGGGCTAGCTGAGCATTACAGTGAGCTGGGAGTCAGGACAGGAGGGTTGATGGTTGGGTTGAGTCAGGTAGCCTTGGGTAGGTCCTGCTTGCTCATCTCTCTGGTCCCATTGTGGATTGCAAGCATTTCAGTTTATGTCCTTCTGTTTTCCCTTGTGCTTTCATAGACATGGTGGAAAAATAAAGGGTAAAGAAGGGATCAGATGGAAACCTCATATCCCAGAATAGTGGTTGACCCCTCCATCTTGTTCAATATCATCAAAAAACTCATAGTCTCTCCCTTATGTCAATGTCAACTGTGGGGTTGATGCTCTCATGTCATGAGCAGGTTCCCTTATGTTTGCTGCAAACTGTGGGTTGCTGAGATAGGAATCACCATAGTTTGCTTTCTTGCTCATCCCAAACTCCTCTGTGGGATATCAGCATGACAGGGCTGGTGTAAATCCTGTGTCACTGCAGCACCTCTGATTCTTACTCTGGCATTTGCTTGTGGTAGATTAAGGGGAGAAATTCGGGGTTTTTTTGTAAGGGGAACTCACTTCTTCAGTGGGAACCCAAATTAGGCCAGATGAGTCACCTACTGCACCAGATGAGGTGAACCCTACTCCCAAGTCTCAGTTCTAATTCTGGGGCTGGTTTAGTTTTTAACATATGTTTTTTCTCTTCCAGCGCTTCAGTTTCCCAGTGGAAGCTGCAAATTGCATCCTGCATCTCAACAAGATTAACAGGGCAGTAGTGGACTGGGTCTATGAAAGGTTTTGAGATCTATGGAAAGAACAGGCAGTAGTTGTAGTAAATGTTATCATTTCCAAGAACTAAAGCTTTTTACAGATAAATTCATTTGCGCTTCTTCTTGCTTAATAGTGTGGGGGTTTTATACTTTACATGGAGCTCTTCTGTATTTAAGACAAGACTGAAAACAATCTGAAAGCTAATTGAAACACTGCCTCCTTTTTTATTTCCCTACTCCCATGTTTTAGTGAAGATTAATTTAAGGGACATTCATCCAGTTAGTGGAAATGCGTCATTCTCATCAGCAGTAATGGGAATTGCAGAAGGACATCGGCTGCACAAAGAACCCCCTTAAATCCCTGCAGCCTAAGAAAGGTTAGTACAAATCACAGCACTTTTCAGTTTTATTTGGCATAGTTAATGGACAACAAAGCTAAACTGCATCAGTGAGACAGACTGGCTCACTCCTTGGCAAGGATCTTAGCAGTATCTGGTGACTCCTGGCTGGGGCAGTGTCTTTATGAGGCAGGAGAAGAAATTGAGTCTATTTTAGATTAATGCAGCCTTGCTAGAAGATTGATGAGGATGAAGATACAAGTCCTGCATTTCCCTGCTGGACAAGTGCAGAGAAGACAGGAAAATTCCTGCTTGCATCGCAACATATGGCCAAAATACTTTACAGTAGAAGAGAACTGAAGCTCTGTAGCTGTCTACTTGCACTAGAATCCACCACAATAGATAGCTGGAGGTTTAGTGAATTTAACTTGTTTATGAGAAGGGAGAAAATAGGGACCAATTGTACCTTGATACTGGTGTAGTCAGGAGTCCGTCTGCTGAAAACAGACCCTGTGTGACATGCAAAGTACTTCAAAGATTACCTGCACCAAGACATCCCATATATCACCACCCAGAGAGGTGGTAGAAGCCTCATCCTTGGAAAAATTCCAGGTCAGGTTGGATGTGGCTCTGAGCAACATGCTTTAGTTGCAGATGTCCCCGCTCAGTGCAGGGGGGTTGGACTAGGTGACCTTGAAAGGTCCTTTCCAACCCAAACCATTCTATTATTCTATGATTCTTCTGCAAGCAACGTCTTCAGCTGCACTGCCTTCTTGACACATGACATGGCTGAACACCCGGCTGCCCAGCATCGCTCCCGGGGGTTGCCAAGCCCAGCTCAGGAGATGGGGGTCTAACACAGTTAACAGCACTTTTTTTACCTGTTCTCCTTCCCTTCACTCCTGCATTGTGACTCTGTATCTCCCTGTGCCCCTGATCCTTTGCTAGTGAGAAATACAGGCAGAATGGAATTACATAAAAAACCAGCTTCTTTATTTTGAGGGTAATGGAGCACTGGAACAGGCTGTCCAGAGAGGTTGTGGAGTATCCTTCTCTGGAATGATTCAAAACCCACCTAGACACTTTCCTGTGCAACCTGCTCTGGGTGACCTTTCTAGAGCAGGAGGGTTGAAGAGATGAACTCCAGAGATCCCTTCCAACCTTCACCAGTCTGTGATTCTGTGATTCTGTGATTCAGTCAGCACAGCCCCACTCTCCTACCCTGACCTCTGATGGTTACCTTGCACAGAGCAGAGCAGCTACATACTTTGCCAAGTGCATTTGCAAGAAGGTATGTGGTGGAGAAAAGGGGAATCGTGGTGAGGATAACAGGAGAAATCTTAATCCACCAAGTCCTTCACCATTCCTATAGGTTTGTGCAGGTGCCCATATCAGCAACACCCTCAGCATGAGGATTTTTCATTGTGTTTGGTAAATTGAAAGACATCTCAGAGCCTTCCAAGCAGCTGGGAAAGAAAGGACCTTGAGGATGTGAGACTGTGTCATTCTCTTCTCTGCACAGTGCCAGGACACCCAGAAAAGTGCTGACCTGTGGGCACCTCAGGAAAGGTTTATGGTTCATTTCCCTACTGCAGATGGGTACTGATGATCTGTGTTGGGTTTAACTTTCTCTCTGGTGCTTAGGTCTAGGACAGGTTAGGCAGGAGTTATTAACCCAGATGACCCCAAATGTGGAGTCACTGTTGATTCAGCTTAAGCCACTTCCAAATCTACTGCCCAGACGCTGGGAAATTGTTGCCAGGAGACCTTGTGCAAACACTTCATCCACTTGAGATCAAGCCAGCCTGGAGAGAGCCTGCCTACAGCCTCATACCAGTAAAAAGAAATTCTTCTTTTACCCTGGGACATTGGCAATGAAATGGGACTTATTAGAGCTAAGGACTATTATTATTAATTCTTGTGTTTTGGATTGATCTAAGAAAGCTCAAATGGATTCAAAGCTGTCTTTTGCTAGATGCTGTGCAAACAAATGTTGGAGAGCATCCCTGTCCCAGCTCAGGGATAAAGCCACATCCTCTTGGCTGGGTTAAGGATGTTAATTAGGTACCTGGGGAGCTGGCATTTTGTGATCATTCCAGGCACCACAAAGGAGAATTAGCAGCAGTCACAACTCTTCAACTCGTTATTTTCCATCAGGTACAACCCTGCTTTTTACAGCAGGTGCCTCAGCTCTCTGCTACCTGCAAGAGGAGGGACTGAGCTCGCAGAGGCAGGTTGTGGTGTTGAAGTAGGTGCTTTGTCCTAAAAATATCAGTTTTGCCTCTGAGGTGGAGAAGCCTGAGGGAGGAAGCTCTGTAAGTGCATCCCTATACTTGCACCAGGCACTCACCTGCACCCACTTTCCCCCTGATCTGCAGGGTGGTGGACTGCAGATAGACTAAGGCAATAAAGAGAGGAGAGTTAAAAGCCAAGGTGGAGAGAAAAAAGGAAGACAATAAATAAGACAGTAAATGAAATGCCTGGTAATCTGTGGCATATGGCCTGGTCTCTTCTCTCTGGGAGTCCTTGCAGCAGAGTCCTTGCAAGTACCTGAGGATTACAATACAGATCTAGTAACCTGAAAGGGTGTACGGCACATCCAACAACCCCCCTCTACCCTTTGTAGGAATGCCACCACTGCCAGGGCACCGGTTAAGGGTGGAGTGTGGTTCAACTCACCAGTTTTTTGGATGTTCACCCACAGTGGCAGATGTGTCCCAGTAACCAGAGGAGAAAGCTGTCCTTTTGGAGCAGCAGTTGGAAGACATGGGGGATTCTCTGGGATATCTCAAATGGACGTTCTAGTTATTGAGGGTACCTGAGAGACATCCTGTGCTCCTGGCAGTGTAAGATGTGGCTGCTTTGTTGGAGTTGAGAGAGGTATTTATACAAAGCAACCTGTGCAATGGTGCATGCACACAGAAGGGCAGATCTGAAGACACTGCAGAGACACGGAGGGGTTTGCAGGATTCAGCTCTGTGCCAAGTGCAAGGAAGGGCACAGCAAAGAAGAGCTATTGATCCTGAGTCAGTTAAAATAACAGTTCACCAAGGAGGCATTTTAAATCTCACCTTCCAGGGAAGGGAATAAACATCACAAAAAAGGTGTGCTGGTTCTCCAGTGGAATGTCCAGAAGAACACTCCAGCTGAGGTCTATGTTTCACAGTATTGAGATGAACAATAAAAGGAAATTCCAGGAAGAACAAGGGGCTGGGCTGGACCTACTCCATTGTGCTCACAAACTCTGTAATGAACGTGGTGGGAATGCCCCTGTTGTGGGGAGAACTTTGCTGAAGATTCTGGGACCAAAGGAAGTTGTCATTATGTCGCTACATCCTGTATGTGACCGAGCTATGGTCCACTTCAGAGAACATCTGCAAAAGATGCAAAAGGACGTGCAAGGCTTTGACCTCTCAACTCCAGCTGGTTGAGTGTGATTGATTCTCCTGCTAACAAATGACAAATACACTCAGAGAAAATCTGCAGTTCCTCCCCAACAGGTTTGCACAGAAACAGAGTTAAACCCACCACCAGCAGTGACCATGCTGGAGACACCCCATGGCTCTGTTGACTGATCAAGCTTATGGGTTTGACCAATAGGACAACAGCGGAGAGGGAGGATGCTTTCTATGCTTTGGGTGATAGACTTACTCAATGGTTTGGACTAGATCCCAGACTTGGTAAGAGCAAGGAGGAGCTGGGATCTACACAGCAAACTCTTGGTCTCAGTCAAAGCCTTAGTCTTGGTTGACATCCAACTAGTGATTGCTGCATGTCTCACTGTAAAGTTCCTATAGATCCTAGTTCACCAGCAACTGGACATTTTCAAGTGTGTTTCTCCATTCAAGGTCTCTACAGTCAGTGGAGATGGAGAGGTTCCCCTGTGTATGACTCACACAACCAGCCTTAGAAGACTAGGTGACCTTTAAAGGTCCTTTCCAACCCAAAGCATTTTATGATTCTGTGATTCCACATTTCCCTGGGTGTGATGTCAGAGAGAGATTAACATGGATGGGTTTTTTTCTGCGTCTAATGTTAGATGAGATGTAGTTATCCTCTCATGCCTCAGGAGGTAGTGGCATAATAACTTACTTGGTATTTGGAGATATTTGGTATCCTAACTCAACAAAGCAAATGTAAGTCTACTCTACTTCTATATTTCAAAGCCCCTGGACAATGGACTCAAGCATTGAGACAACCAGTGACCTGCTTTGGTGAAGATAGCTTTGCCTGTCTGTGTGCAGTGGCCATGCTGACAATACCGATACTCCTGAGCGTCTGGTATGGAAGGCGGGAGGAACAGGATGGGTTCATAAGGGTGCAGCACTGGGAAGAGTCAGGCCACATTGCAAGAATACCCAGCCCGTTTGTCTCAAAGATCTTGAGAACAAAATGAATTCCTACCTAGACTCCAGAAACTCTTTTAGTTAATGTATAAAGCTTCACATGGATTAATGCTAACTGCCTGCTATACAATGGGGGGAAACCTCTCTGAAACAAGGAATATGAAAACAACCGCTGCCCCCTGAGAATCTTCCCTGGAGGAAGAGTCTCAAAACAGCTGAAGTCAGAGAGTAGATGACAAACCTAGAGGTTGACTCTTAATGTTTTTCAAGATGCTGGATAAATGAAGATGATGATGCTGCGACATTACAGCTCATACGCTGAAGCCTAAAAAACTATTTTCTCTGGGATGAGTCTGCTCGTCCTCTTCGAACTCCTCTTGCTTCGTCTCTTTTACGTACCTGCATGTGATGGCATCACAGAACAGCATTTAGTCCTGCAAAATGCCCAGCCTCTAGGTAGTCCTATAAGGCAAACATGGAAAACGGGCTAGAAGGCATTTTTTGGTCCATTTTCTACACATGACAAAACAAAATACAGGAGGCCTGAATTCACTTATAAATTTGGGTGAGTGGGCTCCAAACTTAGTTGTCTTTTTTTGAGTGATTAATTTCAGATGAGTGAGAACCAGAGAACTGCAGTGATGACTATCCCAAGCTAGGCTCAATCTTTACTTATTTTGATGTGATATTGCTGGGTCCAACCATCCCTTCCCTGGCTTCTACAGCACCAGGCTGGATAGCACAAACCATTCCTCATCAGATAGAACAGGGAATCGTCACAGGAAATAATAAGAAAGAAAATGGAAGCCTGAAACCTTCTCTGATGTATTAGTCACAGAGAGTTTTTCCTCTCCAGTGAGCTCAGATTTTGATGTGAAACATTCGTCAGTGAATGTGAGAGATTCTTTGTGGATGTCACTCTGTTGTGCTTGTGTATATTCAGAGCCAGCTGGCCTATGCAAACCAGTCAAAAGCAGAAAGAAGAGTAGGGAAGGAGAGGTGCAGGAGGTGGTGAAGAGCTCCCTGTTTCCTTGAGGTCACTCTTGGCAGGAGACAAAGGCACAGCACAGCACGTATTCAGGGATAAACGAAGTTCTTCCCCAGGGATAAATGAAGTTCTTCCTGCCTTGGTTCCTTGACTGCTGTCATCTCTTATTTACTAGCCAAAAGCTGAGCTACTGGCGCAGCACATGTTCCACCCCACCTACCCATGTTTAAGAGCAGCTCTCCCTATATTTAGCCTTCACATTTTCCATTGTGCTGCTGCAAACACATGTCCTGCCGGGCGCTCCATGGGTGTGCCGAGGTGGGGCTTGGTGATTTCAGATGGATGCTCCCTATTTTTAGCTATCAGATGGCATACGGATGTGTTGGCTCATTGTAATTCTTTCCATGCAACAGATCTGGACACGATTTATAGCTCTCCACGATGCAAAACCCCACACGTTTTTCCCTCCTGATACCAGGTGAATGGAGGAGAGGAGAAGAACCAGGAGCTGCGTCCGTCAGGTGGTCTGGGTGAGATAAGGCAAGATGACTTCCCCAAGGACAATTGATCCAGGCAGTGCTCGGGGGACTATCTCAATGCTTGGGTCTTATACTGTTAGATACGTTTATCTTCTCATGGGATTGTGATGATTACAGGCAGGCCTTTTTTGGGAATGCTCCCTCATGGCCAGCAGAAAGATGTGGGCTGAACATCAAAATTGAGGCTACTGTAGGTTTTCTGGCCTTTTTTTTGCTGGGCTCTGTCAAAAATATGGATGAGATGGCACATGGGTCGGATCCAATCTGATTTGACTGATCCAGTTCCTGGGAAGACTATCCTACTGCCATTATTCACAAGCTGCAGTAGATTAATTAAATGTCCAAAGCTGGGGAACAAAGAACATGAATGCATGGCTGATTTTCCCAGTAGAGATGTGATGCTGGTAGGCCCAGCCTCTTCTGGTCTTGTTCTGCTTGGTCTTTTCAGGGGTGATCTGGCAAAGGGGGATGAATAATGAAACCAGCAGAGATTTTCACAAATGAAAACTCAGCATGAAAAAACTGCAGAAGGATTCTCTAGTCAGCAGGAAGTGAGCAGGTAAAGAGACAGTGCATGTTTGATGTTGAAAAGTGTAAAAGACTACACATGGAAAGAAAAAGCAGCCTAACCATACTTTGGCCCCAAATTATCCATTCCCAGGGTGACACCTTTGTGTCCCTGGAAAGACCTGAGGGAAATGTCATTGCTGCACTCAGAAAGAGTCAAAAAGGTCAAATAGAAGTTGAGGGTGTTTAAGAAAAGAATTTTAAAAAAACCAAACCCATAGCACTGAGTAAATCTCTGGGGCATTGGCCTCTTGTATGGTGTATACAATGCTGATCCCCCCACCTCAACAGGATACAATAGGACTGGAAAAGGTAAAAGCACCAGAAACAATTATATGACCTGAACGACTTCTGTGTAAGCACTACCTAGGGAATAGACTGGGACTCCATTGTCTGCAGAAGAGAAAGCTGGAGCAGGAGAACAGCCCCTGGGTCACAACATCCGGAGTGATACGGCAGCCAGTGGGAGGGGGTAGAAGCATTCACTCTTTCCTGTAACTACAGCTACTGGGCGGCATCCCTCAGCTGAACAAAAGCTGGGCAGAGCTCAGGTGTGGCTCCTGCTGCCTCAGGATGCTGTGGAGACCAGAAGTGTGGATAAGGTTGAAAAAGGAGTAGAAAAATTCATGGAGGACAGGTCTCCTAGTGTTTGATGAATATGATGCTCTGTATAGACATCGTAGACTCATAGTATCATAGAATGGTTTGGGTTGGAAGAGAACTTAACAATCACCCAGTTCCAACTCCCCTGCCATGATCAGGGACACCTTCTACTGGCACAGGTTACTCAAAAGTGCCATCCAACCTGACCTTGAAAAGGGTAGGGCATCCGTAACTGTGGGCAACATCATCATGCTGGAGCTCCAGGAGAGGTCACCTACTGCTACAATTCTCATACTCCACCCTAGGAATATCCCTCCTTGCCCACTCTCCCTCTTTATCCACCTCCAGTTATTCTGGGAACACAGTGGTGGCCCAGGCCAGGCTTTGCTCTGACCCACAGTAGTTGCCGTTATGCCCTGAGGAATGTGACTAGCTGGGATCTGACAGTGAGACAAAGCAGTGCAGCATCATGTCAAAAGAGGAGCCAGGGGAGTCCCATCGAACTGCAATTACAGAGCAAACCAGACAAAAAAAAAAAAAAAACAAACCAGCAAAAACGAAGGGATTGAGCCCCCAGGGACTTAGGGAGAAGATCTGAACAGGAGTTTCCCGTGGGGATCAAAAGGAACCAGTGTTACCAAGGGGGGTGGCAGGGGGACCTCAGAGTTCCTCTGAGAACCTCGAAAAACCCATCAAATTTGTATTTTTTTTATTTTTTTTTTTTACTTGGAAGCCGCCTAGGGAAGGGGATAAAAAGGCTCTCAGTTCTGCGAGCACAATCCCTTTTCTGCTGGAGGGGGGCAGGAGGCTTAAGGCAGCTCTGCATCCCTCCCTTTCAGTTCAGCCCCCAGACACAAAGGCAGAAAAATGCCAGGAATTTCCCAGCGCCCTCCCCAAACCCCGCTCCCATCTCACTTTCCCCCCCCCCTTCACCACCTCCTCCGACTGGGAAGGAGGAATACTAATAAGAAAGTAGGGATTTTTAATAGGCCCCTTGCCCGGTCACTTTGAGATTGAATGCTGAAAGGGATGGACGTGACCAACCATAAGGAATGAGTCTTCTTCAAGTCTCCGCATTTCTGGGGTTTGCCGCTTTGTTTTGTTTTCCTTTCCCCAGTTTCTCTCCCCCCAACTTTGCTACTGAAAAAAAAAAATAAAAAAAATCCCTCCCAGCCCCTCGCCTCTGTTTCTTTCCCTTGGAGTCAAGCTGCAACTCTAATCTGCTGCTGGGTGATTAGCATGTGAAGGGAGAAGGGGAAAACAAAATCTTTATTGGTGGCTTGTGGAGCAGGAGCAGCTGCCTGGATGGATGCTGGCTCCTGTGTTATCCTCCCCACCACCGCTGATCTCTTTCATTGTGAATGTTTTCCTGCAAGAACTGGCAACACACCAAGGAAGGGTAGAAAATGGGGTGGGGATGAAAGTCAGAGCAGGTGGACTGGTTTTCATGGAGGGGGAAATAAAATAAATAAATAAAACAAATACTTTTATTTTTTTTTGGCGTTGAACTTGGAGAGCGGATGGGGGGGGGGGACAGGGACTTGTGCGCTGTGCCGAGGGGATGACAGCAGGAATGAAAGGATAATTTGTAGTGCCGACCTCAATAGGAGCTCAACACAGAGCCCTTTGATGAGACGAGGCTGGGGATGGAGGAGGTGGCTTGAGCTGGAGGCTGGGAAGCGAGAAAATGCAAATGGCACGCATTGGGGGGTGGTGGGGACGGTGGGGTGGGGGACCATCCTTTGCAAGCCACCACTGTCCCCTGTGAGAGAAGTCTTAGCCAGCGCGGACGATGAAGAGCTGGCAGGTAGATGACATCTTTTTTTTGCTCAACCTCTCCAAGTCCTTCGTCAAGAGATGGCATCTGCAGAGCTTGGTGTGCTGAGCGGCGTGAAGAGTCCCCAGGCAGCCCAGGGCTGGCAGATGGGCCGGCTCTTCCTGCAGTAATTACAGCTCGAGGCTGGACAGTGACTCCAAAGGGACATGCTACTGGAATGGAAAACACTATCTATTTGTTATTTGTTATGAGGCTGTGATGGGAACGCCAGTGCCTCTGGGGCGGGTATTCTCTGTGAGCACCAGAGCTGGCTGTGCTCAGCCCCTCCTCCCCTCGCTCCAGGTGTTTCCTTTTTTCTGAGCTCGATAATGAAATCCGTGAGCCTGAGCCAGGTTATATTTAGTTTCCATCGTTGCTGGGCGGGGGTCTGTGGGTGCCTAACAAACAGCAGCAAAACACCACGGGTAGGTGCCCAGGCCCTTAGGTTTAGGAGCTGCCTACATGGTGGGAGGAGGTGGGGTATGAGGGGTGGGGACAGCTCAGCATACATCTCATCGCGCCATTAGCCACTAGCCCCTCACAAAGCTATGAGATCCAGACCAGTTTTGTTTTGGGAACTGTCTCTGGCTCTGCAAACTAATCCCATATAATGTCTGGTATTCCTGACCTGTCTCTGCTCCCTTTGTGGAGAAGCTCTCAGCCAGTGCAGGTAATCCTCCATCTTCCATGCCACTTGTTCCTCAAGGTGATCTTTGCTTTGGACTCCTGACCATGCCACCCATAGTGTGTGGGATCCATCTTAGATTTATTGGGCCATCAGAGTGGGCTCTGTAAGGTACCAGGCACATCTGTAGGCTCTCTATCTTGCACGTCCTAGAGCATCTTGCTGGTACCAGAGCTCAGCTGAGTCTCCACCGACTATTGTGGGACCTTAGATACACAGCTCACAAGAATGCACCCAAATGCAGGTGTCTTAATTTTTGATGTGAAAGTTGAGATTCCTTTTCCTAAATGGAGGTGCCCAATGCCATGAGATCCACCTTGTGTTGTGTAAGACCTACAATCTACATGGGGCTCACCAGAATGACACAGGACTTAGAGAAGAGCCATGCCTTTTTGAACAGGCGGCAGAAGACTGTCCATAATAGCCCAAAGGACACTAAGTACCTACTTAGACCATGATATTCCCTAGAAAGTCTGACTCCAACACACAGTTCTTCTGTTTTTGACTGCTTTCCATAAGATACTACTTGTGTGACACTGAACCTACCACATGTTTACCCAGTTGTTTTGGGTAAGGTCAGAAGATGCCTTAGGTAGTCATGTAGCTTCCTCTGTACCTCCTTCTGAAGTGGCACCTCTATTTTGGGTTGCTGATGGCTTTTTGGTGGCACCCCTTACACATCCTCAGAGGTGGTGTGGGAAGACCCTAATGTACATAGCCTAGATTCTGGCTGACATCACAAGGTCATTCTTACCAAAGTTGCTGCTTCCTGAAAATGTTTGGGCATGTGTCGCCAACTTGTGCACAAACCTTCTGTCATAGCCTTCCCTGACCAAGGACAATGCTTTTGTATTAAAACTCAATCAAAGTGGAAATAATTTAGGACCAGGGAAATGCAAAAGTCTAGACAATGCTACCTGTGGGTGCTATCATTTCAGGTGGTATAAAACTGATGAAAAGGAAGCAGAAAACCTAAGTACTAGAAGAAATGGCCAGAAGTGAGAAAAGGGGAGAGAATCATAGAATCACAGGTTCATAGAATTTTTGAAGTTGGAAGAGATCTTAAAGATCATCTAGTTCCAACCTTCCACTGGATCAGGTTGCTCAAAGCCCCGTCCAACCTGGCCTTGAACACTTCCAGAAGCAAAAAGAAATAAATTATATGGGCTTTCTAGAGGTGTTGAGCAGTTAATGGGGCAGAGTGAGATGATTTTTGTAGTGAAAGTGAGGGCTGGAGTGAGTCTGTCATGCAGGAAGGACTCTAATTCAGGAGTAAGTTACGGGTGGTCCAGGAGGTTCTTGAACATCTCCAGAGTGTCCTTGAGGTTCTGGCACTTGCTGTTCATGAATGCTTGTTGCTCCTTTGGCTTATCACCTTCCTTATTTACACTATTCTTTGCTTATGCCCTGCTTCTTCCTACAGATTTCTCTGTTCCCTTCCCACTTTGACTCATCCACACTGTGCATCTGACTTTTTCCGTGCTCCTGGAAACTCCTGGCTGCAAGGCAGCTCAGAGCTCCAGTGTGCTCGTGGTTGGAGGCACCCGGCAGCCAGATGCTCCTGTGCTTTCTGAAGAGCTACTGGCCACTCACTCTTACCTCAGCTATTGCTGTATCATCATTTGTCATGGCTGGACTAGCACTGGGATGGGGAGGGAAGTAGGCAGTGGGTAAAGGGGAGGAAAGGGAAGAAGAAAGAATGTTGATTCATGAGGCTATGCCTTGAACAAGTTGTGGAAGTATATCGGAGAAAGACTTCTGTTCTGACCACACCCCTGAAAAATCTTCAGTCATCTGTGAAAAGTCTTGACCAGGCTTTTTCTGGGGAGGTTGGTAGGGTTGAAAATCACAGAATCCTGAATCTGGAGGACAACACATAGCAGAAAGTATTTCTTCTGCATCACTAAGCAACACGAGCCTGCACAGAGAACCATCTGAAGTCTGTCGTATCTCACAAACTCCCAACCCTTCCTTGTCCACTCTGTGGAGAAGTTTGAGCAGCTGAATCCCCATCACTTGTAAAAAAACAATTAACCCACCTACTGCTTTGCCAGCATTTAGGTAAGTAGCCTCAACGGTGTCTCGAAAACCATTCCTAGGGTATGTTTTAATTCCGGCCACAGGAAACACTTGACCTACTGGCATCCTGTAGGATATCTTCAGCTCACCAGCCAGGCCGGACAGAGAGCAAACTTCTGCGAGCTAGATCCTTGCATCTGCTCTTAAATCATCTACTTGTGGTTGGGTAACTCACTGTGATTTAGGACTCTCTATAAGCTTAAATTAGAAACACCATAGAAATGAATGGACATCAGGGAAGGAACTCTTGATATTCCCAGAATATCTGTGGCACTGGAAATCATCTTGAGTGATGGAAATGAATTGCTGCAAATAAGGTTATTTTTCAAATCCTTCTGCAGGAGTCAAGCTAATGCCTCACAGCTACAGGGACTTCCATTACAGCAGATCCTAAATCAGAAGGCAGTTGGGTCAGGAATTTTGATGCTGCTGGTTAGAACTGCAGTATACTTTCAAACTAATTGAGTGAGTGTCTGGTGCAGTGGTGATGTGACGCCTGTGTGTGGCTATTTGCAGAAAGAAAATTCCAACCATCGGGGCAAAAATGCTCTTTATTTACATTTGTATTTATGTACCTATGCACTTGCACCAGAGACTTATTTTAAGGGTCATCCTCCTCCATCTGAATAACTAAATGACATCATGTGGCTTTCATGACCAAACAAAACATCTGCAGCATCCAATTTTGAATACTGAGCTTTTTGCAAGCAAAGCTACTACCCTGAAAATTTAAAACAGAACAAAGTTCATCAAAAAAAGTAGGGAATTGTAAAGAATTTGGATAGAAAAACTCCTAGCCCTGCCTCAGGAGAGATTGCCCAGTTTAGAGTTGAGGCTGCACTAGTTGCACAATGGGACTGCTAGGGTCACCAGACCTACTGGACACATCTTAGGGAGGGTTCCTCCTCCCAAAGTTTTTCCTGCTGAACCTGAAATGGTGATTATGTTCATGCATAATACTGGTAAAGCACTGGAATTGAGATATTTTATCTTATAGTAAGTTCCAACATGTCTTAATTGTCGTGAGTTCTCAGTACCTTTGATTTTTCTCTTCAACCATAGCTAAATGCTCCTGTGTTACCATCTGTCCTGCAGCCTGGAATGACAGTAGGGTGCATTGTTTATCTTCAAAGGCAGAGCTTTCTGTGGGCTTCAGACCATCGTACAATGCCAGTTGAAATACATTTGTGGCAAGAGAAGTGACGTTTGAAGGAACATCCTTCTTGATGATTTCTATAGATGTTTCCTTTCAAAATAAACTTCTGTTTAGTTAGCATTTTCATTATATGTTCACATTCTCTTGAGACCTGAAGAACATAATGAAATGCATTGTTAAATGAAACCTTTGTTTTAGTGGAAATTAGGGGATACAAGGTACTTGAAAGAAGTTTCAAACTGAAATGTAACAAGTAGAGTTTTTTTTCTGGGTAAAAATAAAAGATGCTCTTCCTTGTATAAGAGTATGTGAAAATAAAAGGACCACAATGATTACTGAGACTGGGTCTACACTTTCACATTTATTTTTATTGAAGAAATCCAAGAATCACTTCATGAGGATGAAATATTTTATATCTACTTCTACATTCTCTCTTTGCAAGGGAAACCTCTTGAGAAACTCAAAGACAGGAATGTAAAACCAGAATGAACTTTACATAGTCAATACAGCTGAAAAGAGGACTAAGGAGAGGAGTTTTAGGGTAGGCTGATGAAACAATAACCACAACAACATGTCAAACATTTTCCCCACACATGTAAT
This sequence comes from Actenoides lindsayi, assembly GCA_025331215.1. Taxonomy (NCBI): domain Eukaryota; kingdom Metazoa; phylum Chordata; class Aves; order Coraciiformes; family Alcedinidae; genus Actenoides; species Actenoides lindsayi. Next base: position 8,906 of record WTSP01001325.1, on the reverse strand, counting down.
ACCCCCATGGTTCAACACGCTGCATAAATGGTTGAGGAAAACATCCTGAAGGAATCACAAAGAGCTCTTCACGCTGCCAGGGAGCTGAAGGTTTTCTGCAAGGGTTCCATTTTCTCCTGTTGGCCACATAACCAAGGAGGACCATGAAAAAGGTGATGGGCAGAGGTAGGCCACCATGCTTCTCTGGGAATGGGGCATATAAACTTCTGGGCAGACATCATATAAATGACATGGGAATTAAAAACAGTGTGATCAGGCTGTGCTGAAGGTCTGGGTGTGTATTTAGAATATCTAATGGTGAGGGTCTTGCAAGGGGTAGCTGTGGTTTGACAAAGAGTCAAGAAGAAGGATAAGCTGGACTCTCCTCCTATTGGGGGATCTGGTTGAGGCCCATGTCCACCCTAGTTTTCCCTTGTCTGTAAACTGGTAACAATGGTGTTTAGTCTTACGGTGACTAGAATGCTACCCAGTTTGCTGACTTGGAGCTGGAGAAGCACAGCAGACCTACCATGTGTGGTTGTTGGTGGCTGAAAAGGCTTCATGGAAGCAGCCTGGGAAATGGCTCAGTATCTCAGTATTTAAGAGAAATATCTCTCAAACCACTCTTTTAAGAGGGGTGGTATCTGCTAGACCTGTTGGATGGAGAGGTTCTGTGGAAGAGGACAAAGCCTGGGTAACTAGAAGAGCAAAGCAATAATCAAGGGAGTGGACTTTGTGCAGCAAACTGGCCAACCTATACAATTCCTCTCTTGTCTCTTTCCCATAGGGATGAAGCAGCAACACCCCAACATTGGAGAGCAGCAGGAAAACTCTGCTGCTGCTTAACATCTAAGGGCCTCCCCAGGAGTGGGAGCAAAGGAAGATTTGAAGGCAAAATGTCAAGCCCGGTTAACAGAGCTGCTGGCCTACCCTGGCATGGGGGAGGGAGCTTTGTGCCAGTGGCGGCAGGAAGCTAAGAGGGTGTGATCCAGTATCGTGTTCCTCTGCCAGGCATTGTCACCAAGCGCTGCAGTGACCTGCCTGTTTGCTGGAATGGGCTGTGAGCCACCAGATGGGGAAAGCTAAACCCAAGGGCCTTGATATTTCTTTGTGCTGGGTCGTAAAGCACATCCCACCTTATTATCTCTCTGCTAATGCATGAGGCAGGGGTTGGGTCTGCACTGCACGCAAGGCGGAGGCTAAAAGCGACTAGGAAGCAGGTTCAGAGTGAGAATCTGTGCTTTGTTTGCTCAAAGGTAAAATAAATAGTCATGGATGTTATGCTCCTGCCAGGCAAATAGCACGCTGCCTCGAAGGCTCTCCCCCAGAGCCCTGCATCAGTCTAGGCAGGGAGTGAAAGTGATAACAGACACCATCCCTTCTCAAACAGTTGCCCATATCTTCTCCAGCAGTGCTGCAAACTCATTTTTTCCTCCGCAAAGGATTCATATCTTAAAACGGCTCAAACACAATGAATTCAGACTACTCCGCTTTCAAAAGACAGGGAGGAACACTTGCCAGAGAATTTTCATGGCGATTCAAAGGTTGAACACATGGGTTGGTGGCATCAGCATGACACTCCCGCTCTCCAGATGGACTCGTGATGTAAAATTTGAATGCAGATTTGTGAGTTTGATCCCAGAGTTCAAACTTAGTTGCTTAAAAGTCTATGTGGAGGTAACAAGGCCAGACATAAACTCCTTATGGTGTACCTGGCTTTCTTCCTGAGGCACTACAAGCAAATAACTTCATCTTTGCAGCTGGACATGACTGAGCTGGGATGATAGAACTGGTCTAAGGCCCTTCTTGGAATACAGGACAGACATGGCCAACAGTTCTTAAGCATGTGCACGATTTTCAGTGCATCTTAAATGTACGAAGAGACACAGTCAATGGGATTTGCTGGTTAGAAATAAAGTCAGTAGGTAGAGTCAAATAGGAAAGAAATTTGAAAAAAAAAAAAAGAAAGATATCTGCTGCTTGAGAGTTCAGTCAGTCTTTCTAGTTGGATCAAAGGCTTACCTTCATTTCCAAGGTCTTTCTCTGGTACCCTACATGCAGGTGTGCCCATAGAGAGTCATCCACAGCAGACGGAGGGCAGGGGTATGTCCCAGGAACATAGAAAGGATTTCTGATTTTGCTGCTGTTGCAGGGAAATGAGGTTTCCCATTCTCATAGTTATTTGCCAAAAATACCTGCCTAAATGTAGGAGCTCTCCATAAGAACAGAGAAACAGTGTCCAATGCTTATCAGCTGACAGTCTGCATTGACTGGTAGAAAACCATAGTGTCAAAACAGGTATTATATCTTCATCTGGGCAGATTTTTTAGCTCAGAAGCTATACTCAGAAAATACAGTAGCAGTCAAAATCGAAACACTCATATTAATTGAACAAAAATTTTGTGGTTCTTTTTTTTTTTTCCCTTTCACAGAAATGGGAAGGCAAGCAAAAATCAAGTCAGGCTGAATCACCACTTTGGGTTTGTCTTAAAATTAAACACTTCTCATTAGAATCATCCCTGCAAATCCTTAAAAAAGGTTAACTCAAATTGCAGACAGTTTTGCAATTTAACACTTCAAACCTTCAATTTGGAAATGAATCAGAAGAAAATAATTTTTAAACCGCTCAATCTAAAAAAAAAATTCTCTTTCTTTAAAGATCTTTTCTCTGAGAAGTTCACATGTAGATCTTCAGTATTTTCTAGTAATACCCTCACCAGCACAACTCAGTCTGGAGAAGGTCTCTCTATGGTGAGATTGGACCATCTAGATCTTCCAGCCTTCGGATAAACCTATAACATGAGCAAGTTTTTGTCACCTCTCCATATACAGGGTGACTGAGGCAACAAGTTAGCATGTCAGTATTCAATGCCTAAGCTCCTGGAGTCATGTCAATGAGTTGCCATTACCATTTTATATTAAAAAAATAAAAGACAAAAAAAAAAAAGAAACATTTTTGGACATGTGGTAGCAGACTAAAAATGGACAAGGCTGTAGCTGTTGGAGGTCCTATCATTAGTGGGTGAACCCCAAAGTTCTCTCTTTGGAAGCAAAAAAGGTTAATTTAGCTCATGTCATGTTTTTCTGGGGGTGGGGAAGTGACCAGTGGAGCAACACTGACCTTTGCGGCCAGTCCTACTGCAGTGAGAAGCAAAGAGAGTGGGAGGAGGTGGAGGGTTGGTTTCTCTCCACCTTTGCTGCTGCAAAGCAGAGACAAATCCAGGATGGGGATCAGACCTCAGAGTGTGTGCCCTGGCTCAGTGAAGTTCTCAAGGAGGTAGGAAGACCCTGTTCAGTTGATAAGGCTCACACACTTTGCCAGGCAGAGGACTTGCTCTACGCATCTCCAAGCACTACACATACTTGTTTCTTCTGTACCATCAGCCTACTTAGCTGCAAGGAATGTGACTCTCCCCCCTCTTTATCAGCACTCTATCACTCTGTAGATTTCCAGCTGTCTTGGATTTGCCTTCGTAGTTCTGACGCAAACCCCTCCGATCGTGGAGTGAATTATTTTGTTCATTGGGACACTCTGCTTGGCTCGCCTTCCAAAAGCTGATTCCAGTTACGGGAACAAGAAAGATAAAAAAAAAAAAGCAATCATTTTCGCTGTTGAAATGTCTGTCTGTGTTTTAGAGACAAGGTTTAGCCAGGGACTTGGTAGAGTTATGTTAATGGTTGGACTTGATGATCTTTAAGGACTTCTCCAACCTAAACAACTCTATGATTCTATCATTCTATGGTAGTGTCCTTCACAGTGTTGTTGCAATTCATCTCAGCCACTCCTTTGAGGGCTGAGACAGCTTAAAAACAGCCACAGAGAAAAAGCATCAAAATTCAGCAGTAAAAATAGATGTGTGGAGAGTTCTGGGCCAGAGGTGAAGGAATAGCCAGCCAGGAGCTAGCACTCTGCTAGGAGAAGCCAGCATATAGGTCTATACCACTTGTTGAGCATCCAGCCCAAGCTTGCCGAGCACTCTAGCTCCAGTGATCCATGTCTGGCAGCCAGGGTCTTGGCGTGGCCAAAGGGGGGTTCTGTGTGGCAGTTGTGAGCGTTGGATGTGGGTCACATCCTGCATATGTCTTACGCTCAGAGCACCGCCGATAAGGACCCGACGGCAGATGCTTGGCGCTGTTGGGCAATACTTCCCTGAACACTGAGCCTCTTGCTTTTAATGAAGGCAGTAGGAGAATTTTCAAGACAGATCTGCTCTGAAGGCTTCTATTAAATCTGTACCTTACCTGGTGGTAGGTTAGGTGCACAGCACATAGACTGTGCGGCCACCAAAGACACACAGAGACATCCAACTGCTTGCAGTGGGAATGTCTCAGATGCAGGCACAGGGGAGGAATGCCATGGGAGGGAGATGGAGAAATTACCTGCATGCCAAGGAGCTGAATCATTCTGGGACTGAATTTACTTATCAGGGGGAACTCTGTACATGGTGGAACATTGTTTAAACTTAAAACCCCATCTGTGTCAATGAAGCAGGAGAAGGTAAATTATGAGGAGCGGAGGGAGGGGAGGGAGAGTGGCCTGTGGGAAGGCAGTGGAATGAAAGGCAGATTTCACCCTGAGTTCAGACCAGAGCCCAGCAGGAGAGGGCTGAATTTAAGGCAGGAGCACTGGGTCTGGAGAAAGGAAGGAGCTGAGCACGTGAAAAGGGGAGCAAATTAAAAATGTACCCATGTCCTTCTTAGTAGTTACCCATATTAATAGTGGAGCTGAGGAGCTCCCAACACGGTTCTCTGGCTAAGCACAGATCAGTCCATACCTTCCTCTCAACCCAACCTTGAGCAGACACAGAGCCAGGTTCTGCTTTGAGGTAAAAGATACATCAGGAGGAAAAGCTGAGCTTCATCAAAGTAAGAATTTAGTCCATCAAATGGGATGGACTGATCTCCTTCCTCTGCTCTTCCATCTCAGCTTTCCAGGCAGTGTGTGGTTGTTATGTGTTGAGTTTTAATCCTGAAGCATGAGGCTCTTGGTAACCGATGGATGTGCTTCTTTGACCTGCAGCAGTGATGGAGAGGTTACTCTTCCTCTTGTCCCTCACTCATCAATACCAGCACTGGCTGGTCTGGTGGTAGGGCTTTCTCTAAACACTGCTCTGCTAACTCCCTGACATCTGTGGGAAAGGTTCATATTTACTGAGCATGCAGCTTTGCACAACATGTTGAGGAAAACAGCTTTAGCTCCAAAACAAGCAGCTGATATCATCATCATGATGACGTTCTAATGATGATGATACTGCACAGCAAAGCTACCCTGAAAAGTGAGAGTCTCTGATTGAAACTGTGGCAGGAAAAGGTCACAGAGGCAGCTGCTTTCTCTTTTGCCACAAAACTGTGTAGGATTCTTTTTATGGCAGTAACTGAGCTATGTTATGCTTTCTTCACCTTGGTATTTACTGGCAATTCTCTCAAACTTCCAAGATCTACCTGCCTTATAGGAGGGGAGGAGAGGTACTACCCAGAGTTGAGGAGGATTAAGTTAGAGACCATGAGCCAGCCATTTACAAGTCCATGAGACAGGGGAGAACACGTTCAAGGGGATTGAGGGAGCTGGCCAAGGTCATCGTGAGTTATTTTGAATGACTCTGGCAACTCCATCAGTTTCGTGGTGGAAAAAGACAAACATCACACTCAGCCTCAATGGGGCGAGTAGGGAGGTCCAAGGTATTTAAATCTGGTCAGCTTTTCTTCAGTCCTTGTGAAAATAATGGAACACATCACCCTGTCATTTCCAGGCACCTGAAGAACAAGAAGGTGTCTGTGAACATTCAGCCCGCTTTACTGAGCACAGACTGTGCTTGGACAACTTCTTTGACTTCTGTAGTGAGGTGATTGATTCTACAGACAGGCAGGACCATCTAATGTTGTTCACCTCTACTTAAGCTAGACTTTTGGCATGGTGCTACATAGTGTTTTTATATACAAATTTTAGTAGACTATGAGGCCAATGCAGGATGGACTTGGCTAATAAAAGAAATACCTCAAAGATGAACAGTGACATGAGAAGAAACAAGCAAAAAGTTGCAGAAAAGGAAATTCTGGCTGGATTTAAGGTGAAATTCTTCATGATAGACTTGATTGACTGTTGCAACAACTGTAGAATCTCCATCTTAGAGACATTCAAATTCTGACTAGATAAGATCTTGAACAACTGAATCTAACTTTTCATTCAACCCTACTTTAATCAGAAAGATGGAGTAGAGACCTTCAGAGCTTCTTTCCAGAATATAATTGAATCATAGTCCATAGATAGGCCTTATCCATGATGGTCAGAGTCCAGTGCTTTTTCTGCTGCCTATTAGAGGTATAAAGATCACTAAAAAAACGCTATGCAAAGAATGACGTGATATAAGAGAAGTCACAAGGGTTTATTTCCTTGTTCCTGAAGTGAATTCCTGCAACTTCCAAAGGCGACCTACACTGTACTGTGATAGCTAATATTATGCAGATACATGCAAGAGAGTAAAAAATAAGAGCCCATTAATGAAACGTTATGTCCAAAAGTGGTTTAACTTAGTCAAAGGGTGGAAGCTTTTGAAAAGAAAACTATAAGAAATGGCAAAAGGTGCAAAATGCCTATAGTTGGCATAGAGAACACTTGGAAGGCAATGACCTGGAGACTTAGAGATAAATACCTATCATGTATTAAAAAGATTTTGAAAAAGACTAGACCTAGTTAAGTAAGTCGAGTAGTTAGTAAAACACTGAAAGTAATTGATGCAAAAGACAATCCTTAGAAATATTTAAATGAGAAATGAGGAACAAAAAAGAGCTTAATGTCTGGAAATTTAACATAAAACATCAATAAAGCACGACAAAAAGATTTTACAAACCATTTTACTAAAGGAATGACATAGTAATAAAGCCTTTCTCAAAATTATCAGAGCAAGAATCTGTCAGGGACTCTGTGAGACTTAGATATAACTGGAGTAAAAGACATGTGCAAGGAAGACATGGCCACTGTGTACAGCAGAAAGGCTTGATGAATTCTTCCAGCCACTGTGGAGTAGTTTGAGATGGTTCCAACATCAGCATTTATCTCAGGGAGGAAGGGGGAGCACATCAATAAAAGGAATGACTCTTAACAGAAGGGTTAGTTAAATAAATTAAAAAAAAAAAATCAATGAAAAGAAAGGAAATATGATTCAAGAGTTCTGGAGGAATGGAGATACGAAACTACTGTATTATTAATTGTGGTATGCAACTTATCACCTCAGTCAGACTTGGCTGAAGGGGAATATAAAATAACAATTGTGTTGTGAGTTTTTGAGAAGGGTGACATGAAGGATCTCTGAAGCTGTGGTTCGGTAATGCTGGCATTTGCATTAAACTCACTGGTAGGGTCTACAAGGAGGAAAAACATTCATAGTCGCAGGGCTAAATGAAATGTATTGAGGAAGAGGCAACACCAGTCTTTGAGAAATTATTCCCCACAGATCAAACTGTTTTGAAGGACATTGTGAACATGTGGTAGAATGATCCAGCTGGTGTAGTGAAATGGATGAGTTCTCAACAAGGTCTTTCAACAGAGGACTTAAAAAGAAATTGAAATTGTTGTGGGATGGATTACTCTTGTGTATTATTAATTGATTAAAAGAAGAAGAAGAAACAAAGAATTGCTTTGTTTTGGTAATGCAAAACATTGCCAGGAGAGTCCTGCAGGGGTTTCCATTGGGAGCTCTGTTCTTGAGCACACTTGTAAATGATTTGGAAAAGACTGACAATAAAGGAGTGATAAAAATTAGCTGATGACACAGAATTATCCATGGTAATTGGGACTAATATTCCCATCAGGAGTTGTAGTAGCATACCAAACTTTTGCTATGCAGGGCAACACAGAGACAGGTGAAACTGAGTGTTATTAAATGCAAAGTAATGCAGATGTGGGAAACGCAGCCCTAAATATTTATACACAGTGATGGTCTCTAGAGTAACTATTTCCACTCAGAAAAGAGATCTGAGCATCAAAGCTCAGGGGAACTGAATGTTAGAATTTACTGGAAGGGCATAATGAACAAAACAGAAAGTAACAGCACGAAGATGCTTAAATCCACAGTGTATCCACATCTTTTGTACAGCATCATTTAGTATTCTGAACAGTGGATGAAGAATGAAGAAGGTGAGTAGGAAAAGATTACTCACTATTATTCATAACACAGGAACTAGGAAGCAGCAAGCAAAATGGCCAGGAGTCAGACTGGAAGACAAATGAAAGGAAATACTTCATCACACATGCCCATATTAATGCAATTCCTTCTTTCTGAGTCACTAGGGTGGGATTCATCTGACTTAGCTTTGAGAGCAGATTGACCCCACTTGAACTGGGCATCTTTTGTGCTGGAGGCCACTTCTCAGCTGGGGACTGAGGCTCCAGTTATAGTCAAGGGATAGGTACCAGGATTGGTAGTCACGTGATTCACCTCACCCACTACAGACATTTGTGTTAGCATGTGTCATGGTTTGTTGTCCGCTGACTTCATTGGCCTGCTCCCTGCTGTGTACATAAGAACCATGGTATTATAAAATGCTTTGAGTTGGAAGAGACCTTTAAAGGCTATCTAGTTCCAAAGCCTCTGCACTGAGCAGGGACATCTGCAACTAGAGCAGGTTGCTCAGAGCTCTGTCCAGCCTCACCTGGAATGGTTCCAGGGATGGGGCAGTGACCACCTCTCTGCACAACCTGGGCCAGGGTCTCACCACCCTCAGTGTCAAAAATTTCTTCCTTCTTTCCAGTCTAAACCTCCCCTCTTTTAGTTTAAAACCATCACCCCTTGTCCTGTCAGAACAGGCCCTGCAAAAAATGTCTGTCCCCATTTTTCTTATAGAGCCCCTTGAAGTGCTGAAAGGCCACCAGAAGGGATCCCCCGAGCCTTCTCCAGGCTGGACAACCCCATCTCTCTCAGCCCGGCCCC
>WTSP01001324.1:6586-72435 GCA_025331215.1 Actenoides lindsayi | reverse complement strand
CTGCCGCTTTTCTTTTTTGTTTCCGTCTCGCCTTCTCTTGGTTCGCCCCCCCCCCCCCCTTTTTTTTTTTTCTTTACTGTTTTTTTTTTTTTTTTTTTCCCTCTGTACCTTGACTGAGGATCCAGTCAGCGGCTCGGGCGGCGCATGCTCACTGCGCCTCCTCCCTGCGCGCCGAGCCCCGTCCTCCCCTGTCGCAGCGGCACAATCGCTCCCAGTAACGCGGCGGCGGCGGCGGCCGCCTCAATGAGGGCACGGCAGCCTCAGTGGCGGCGGCAGCTGCTGCTGTCTCCGTGAGGGCAAGGCGGCCTCCGCGGCAGCAGCAACAGCAGTATCCTCAGGGGTGGGTAGGCAGCCTCAGCGGCAGCAGCCTCCTCAGCGAGGGGGAAGGCAGCCTCGGCACCAGTAGCAGCAGCAGCAGCAGCAGCAGCAGCAACAGCAGCAGTAGTAGTAGTCTCAGCCTCCTCAGTGAGGGAAAGGCAGCCTCCGAGGCAGGACGTTCCCATTGCGATGCATGGCCGAGCTGGATTTATCGGCGAGCCTGGGCAGGCTAGCTTGAGGAAAGGAAGGGGGAGGAATTAGGTCCTGCGCTCCTTGTTTATGCCTTTGAACTCCCCCTCCCGCCCCTTTCGATTAAAATGGGGGCTAGGAAGCGGCCGCCGTGGTGCGCGTCGCAGGCTGTCAGGAGAGGAACCGGGCGGTTTCTTCAGCTGCTCGGATCCTCCCGCTTGTGCCTTGTTTTCGTTCCTCCCTATTCCCACCTGGTGAATTTCTTCTTCCTAGCCCCTGAGCCAAGGAGAGCTTCTTAAAAAGTACCGTGGTTCGGGGAGGGCGTATTTGCCGCGGAGCCGTTCGGACACCGCACCTTCCCTCCGGCTCCGCTGCCTCCCCTCCCCTCGTAGCCAGTAAAGCGGCTCCTCAACATTCAGCCCAAAGCCGGCGCAGCACTGTCAGTGCGCTGCATGGCGACAGCGATGAATTTTAATGTAAGGCTGTTCCGTGTGTAGCAGGGCCGGTGTTGTTCCCCCTCAGCGCTCAGAGCGAGAGCGGCGACAGCGGCAGTCGCGGCGGAGCAGCGCCCGAGCCGTTGCCCGGTGGGGATCGATCCCGAGCCGTCCCGATGATGTCATACGGACCGGTGGGCCGCGGCCGCGGAAGCGGCGGGAGGCGGCCTGTGGCCTGGGCCGCCGCAGGGACCTGTGGCCGGCCGCCGGCCCCGACCCTCGCCGGGTGACACCGCGCTAAAAGCGGGAGGAAACGGGAAGGGTTTGGATACAGCTTTGAAGGAGCACGTCCCTTCGCCCTCCCGCCTCTTCACTTTGTGCGGGAGAAGTGAGAAGTGGGAACGGCTTGCCCCAAAAGTAATTGGTTTTGGCTGCAAGGCAGTTGAGGAACAGTTTATTCTGGGTCGAGGGATTTGGATTCTGAGGAATTTATTCACCGGGAGCTTCCACTCAAGTGAGAATAAATCCTTCTGAGGGCTAGATTTATGGGGTTTATTCATAATGAGTGTCACATCTTTGAGACCATTAGTAGACTACAGGCATTTTTTAATGCTGTTGTCAAAGTTTGGGTCCTTCTTTTTTTGACACTTTCTAATAGAAAGTCATTGGAATGGTGGCCAATTGGTGGCCAAGATTAGGTTCAGTAACAGCCTGATCAAGCCCAAAGGTCTGCAGCCACTGGGAAATACAGCTATTTAAAACCAAAATTGCACTGTTTCCAGCATGTAACTTGCTTCAGATAAAAGTTATTCTTGAGCAGAAAACTCGCATAAAGCTCAGGTACCACACTTTCTCCTTTTTTTTCCTATTAATGTAGTTAGGATGACTTTGTGTTGGTGCTCATATTTGGGGTCAATTTTCACTTTCAAAAATGGTGTTTTGAGTGGCATCAAGCTGGACTTTCCATGTCACAACTAAGCTAAGCAGACCTTTCCATCATCCCTTTTCTGTGGTCAAATATGTTTACCCACAGTGATATAAACAATGACTTTTGTAGTAATTCTTAGTATTAAAACGTGAAGGACAAGGAAGGGGCTACTAAGGCAACAAGAGCTGGCACTTTTATGGTCTGTCTAATATAGCAAAGAATTCTCTGAATGCTGTGGAAATTAAACACAATGCCAGATTAGGAAGCAGATTTATACTGTGTGGTACAAGATGACTATAGTATGTTCATGGTCAGGGCTTATTCTTACACTCTGATGTATGATTTTTTGTTAGGAGGAAACAGTGCGACACCGTCATCATTGCTGTAAAAAAGATCCAGTGCCGTAGTTTTTAACCTTTTCTGACTGTGCTTTCTTTTACAGATGTTACAGAAGTATATTGCTATATAACATTTAAGAACTTGTTTTTCTTTTGGACCTGTCACAGACTGCTTAGAAGTAATCCATGAACTTCAGAATTCATTCAGTGTTCAACCATTGGTTGAGCATAAATCCGTTAGTCATCATACTAAGAACCAGTGCACTGGTTTTGTTCAACAAAATGTAGACATTTAGACTGAAGCAACATATATCATAGTCAGCATTGAGAAAGAGATGTTTTAGGGAGCAGATCATCTCATTCTAAATCACAATACCACAGAGGGATTGCACTCTATTCTCTTTATTACAACGGTAGAGTTAAGCAAGAGAAACCCTTTTTACAAAGGGAGAGATTTCTGGTGGAGGGTGACATAATGCTGTGTTAAGCTGTTGTACCAGAAGGAGGTCACATCCCCTTGGAGGGGAGCAAGCAAACCCAGGAGTCACAGGATTGGGAATCTGGGAGGTGAAGGCAGTTAAAGATGGCTCTAGGAAGCATTAACCAGGAAATGAGTGTGCAATTGTAAGGGGCAGAGGAGAAAAATTACGGAAGGATAGGTGAAAACATGTATGCTAACTAGTTCTCAGAACAGCTGGGCTAGAGATATGACAGGTTCAGGAAAAGTGTGAGGCAGCCTTTGTTGCAACATGAGTGGATTAGAGGCAGCCAAGCAGAATTTCTTGGGGCTTTGCCATTAGGAAGGATCCTGGATCCTGAACCCTGAATAAATTGCCCACTACACAGTGCAAAGGGGGCAAGCACTAAAGGCAACAAGGAGGTTCAAAAAACCCGAAGGACTTCTGTGGTGTGTAAGCATCTCAGAAGAAAGAAGTGATTGCTGTTAGGAAAGTAAGTATCTTTCCCTGCCTTTTTTTTTTTTTTATTTTGATTTATTTATTTATTTTTGATTACATATTTAAATCTGCTTTTCCTCAAGAAGGAAAGGAAAAAGATAGAGTGTAAGTGAAGCATAAGCACAAGAGCATTCATGTACTCTATTAGAGCCAGAAGCAGACTGATTAGAGCTTTCCCTAGAAAATGTGAGAGACAAGACTACTTTCCTGATGGTCTCATTTAGACCAAAGACATGAACCATCCCCAGGTTTGGACAACCCCACTGCAAAGTTATTGACAGTTGTGGTGCAAAGCTCTTCCATTTTCTTCTATTGGAGTTATTTAGTTAATCATGGTGCAGAAAGTAACTGTGGGGGACACCACCACTGGGACACCCGTTGGGGACAGTTGAGTGCTATTGCAGAGGAACTTTGTTAGTGTGTAAGTAGCGTTTTAGTACTTGGCACCTTATTTCAGGATATGTGGCCTGGGATTCTGTACCACAGATGTGAACTATATGAGAATCTGCGTAGGTGATTCTCATTGTTTTGAGCTTTTTCCTCAGAATGGAAGAGATTCTTGAGAAAAGTCTGATACTGATAAATGGAGTCTGAGGTAGAGACGGGACTGGAAGCAGTGATGACAAGTAACTATCAGTTGAAAAGATGGGGTGATATATTGTATTCTCCAAGGTCGGTAACAACTCTCAACAATTTCAGTGGAATATGAACTTTAAGTGTAGAGCCAAAAGTTGTGAATAGCTAAAATGTAAAATACTCATGTCCTTATTCTCTTGATCATTTCAGTAATTACGGTGTTTACTGGCTGTCTTGAAATTTGCATATATGCAATGTCTACCCAGTCTGCATAATGCAAATTCTGAAGCACTGTAGGATTTTGCTACATTTCTACAAAACAGGAGAGATACTCTGCAAGGTGTAGCCACCTCTGTGCAGAGGCCAGTGCAAGATTTATGTATTGCTTCAGAGACTGTGATAGATGCTACCAACGTACATCCTTTTCAATGGGCTCAAGGAATTCTTCCAAGGAAAATTTCTTGCCTGTGCAGTAGATTTGTGCAACTTTAAAACAGTATTTAAGTAGGACTTATGTAGTACAGAGACCTGTGTAAGACCCCTTCACAATGGAGAATTTCACCTGCAATATATTTGGTTCCTTTGTTTTGTAAAGTGTTTGCAGAGAAAAGATGTTCGTTGGTAGTGTCTGGCTTCTGGGTTAGCTCTCAGCACAGACATAAATTTCACCCCACACTGAGAATCTCTCAGTGGTCTCTGCCTCAGTGATGCATGTTTTCTCCTGGAACAAAATTGCATTAATGTGACCATAAAAATTCCTATGGATAATAATTGGGGTTTTTTGCTGGGTTTTTCTGCTTTTGCTTTTTTTTTTTTTTTCTCTGTATTAATCTTTAGCCAGATCCGCAGATGTTTTATAAATATTTATCAGAAATGTTTAATTAAATATTTTTTTAAATGTTGCATAACTGTCCATTGACAATTTTTGTTCTTAAAAGTTGATCTATGATGCATGTTTACACAGGGGCAAATGACAGTTTAAGGCCAAGTACATATAAGCTTATCTGCTGAGCATATGAAAAAAGTTTTGTCCTGCAGAGGAAAACCTCTGCTCTGTATGTTCTAATGGGAGTGAGGCACCAATATACTTCTGAAAATCCCATTAGATACTTACCTGTATCCTCAGGATTCTAAACGTATCTTCAGGCTTCTAAATGCCTTTTACCAGTTTGTTCATTATGACTACATTTCAAGGACTGGTTGTAGATACACTGTTAAATCAGTGTTACTACAGTGTTAAGTTCAGTTATTGTGCAATTTAAGTGATGTGGACATGTAATTCCTGGCTACTTGCTGACAGGTAGTTAGAAACACAAATGAACTTAGCTGTGGCCATGACTAATGTTACATTGGACTGCTAACTATTTGTGCCTGCAAAAAGACAAGCTCTTTTTTTAAAATTGCTGTATTTACAAATGGCCTTTTTATATATATGATTGAGAGACAGAAAAGAGAGAGTTAAAGAGGCAAAGAAAGGTTCATATGTGGTCTTTGTTGTTTCTATGGCATATATATGTTGTCCTGTACTGAAGAATTACCAAACTGCATGTTTTCACAGCCAAGGTGGAGTGATAACATGTCACTTATAAAAGATGGAGGTAGTCACATCCACAGAGATTGAACTCCACAGAAGCACCAAAAACCCCAACAAAAAAAACAAAACCAAAAACCACTTCATAGTATCTGAAGAAGTATTTCAGCAGTTCCAAGTATATACATTTGTTGATGTAATATTTTTGAATGGTTGAGAATATTTCTCTAATATTGACATCTTGGATTTCTCATAAACATATTAAAAAAAATTGAGCTTTGAGCAATTTGTTTAGCCCAATTTTTGTGGTTTTTTGTTGTTTTAATTTTTTTTAAATAACAGAGAGTAAGCACTGTTGTGTATGCCTGTATAACAAATTATCCAGTGTGAATAATTCTGAACTGTCAGTCTTCTTAGTGCGAAGTATTGAAGTTCTTATTCCATCAATAGTTTTTTGTTAATATGGGCAGCAGAGTAGGAGTGCCTCAGTAACAGGGTCTGCAGTGAGGTCTTGATCTGCTGACCTTGGAAGGACACTTGCTGTTACTCTCTGCACTCCTGGGGAGGAGCAAGAACCTCTTAGGACATCAAGAAAATGCGGACCAAGCTTACTGAAGTTCCTGCTATAGCCTGTCTCTCTGCTCTCTTTCTATGCCAGAAAATCTGTTGGTGTTTTGGTAATTGATTGTGGAATGGGAGGAAAAAGACTTTTTTTTTTTTTTTTTCATTACAAGAAATAAATTGATGTTTCTTACAAATCTCATAGATGGGATTTGTTGAAGCCTGTGCAGAGACACTGGGAATTGTCTTACAGAAGTGGTGATTCATTTATTTAATGTATTTTCATCTGCAGTTTAATTAATCCAACTAATTGTACATATTTTAGTATAAGCTACATTACAATATGTCTTTCAACTACTGTAAATACATTCCATTGACTGATTTGTTTTTCTGTGCATGACACATGGTAATGTGAATACAGTGATACCATTCAGCAACTAACATAGTTGAAAGGAGCAATGCTGAGCACAGTTAGGAAGTCACAACTAAATGACCATAGGTTAAAGGTGTGATTTTTGCACGAGGCTTGTCTAACCAATAATATGAAAACAATCTGGTGAGAAACAGGTAGAGACTCTTTCAGAGTTTAGAAGCTGAACTGGGCACACTGACCCAGGGCTGGCTCTGATGCATGGCTAAGCCATCTTGGCCTCTTCGCTGACTGTCATTCTCATATCTTTCCTTCTGACACTACCAACCACCTTTGGGCAAAATCGGAGCATCCCCACACAAGAAAGATTTCCAGCCAATGCAGGTCAGCACCTCGGGACCACTAACACAGAAAGATATGTTTTCTCCAGTGGGAGGAATCCATTACTGTGATTTTAGAAGTGTCATCTATTAGCTTTAGAAAACGATGATGGACAAAAGCTTCTCAATTTTCAATTTTGGGAATGTAGATGTTGGCTGCTTGTCCTAGAGTTTAGATTTTTCCCCTGCTGTTCTTCCAGGCTGGTCGCCAGTTTTAAGCTGGCCACTACTCCCTAGGGGTCCTGATCCATACCTGAGGCTTCAGCATACAGGGATTCATCTGCGGGTCAAAAATGGCCATGGCCTGAAGTCTCAATCCCTTCCCAGTTAGAAGTCCTGTGACCGGTCTTCATTGTGCTCAGCTGCACAGCTGAACAGGACACTGTGCCGGTCACCATGGTTTATGTATCGAGGGGCAGAATGGCAAGTAGCGAGCATAGCACTGTGTTAGACCCAATGACCATGCTGGTCCGGGACAGACGACACGGTCCTATTCATCAGTTCAGTATCAACCAGATCAACAGCCACACTGCTGAGCTCCTCCTTGTTTCTGTTGCAGTTGCTGCGCCATTTCTTCCAGTGCTCATAGAACTATGCGCATGACTATTCTTAGTGCGTAGGGATATATGTCAAATCAGTCACTTTTGTAGAACCGAGATATATAAATGCTTCCATTTTCTGCCATCTTTAAGGTTAAGTTAGAGGTGAACCATGAATGGACAGTTTGTTGTAGGATTAGAGACACCATTTAGCAATAGCATTTTCTATTTCTAGCAATATTCTGAGAGAGGGATTTAAAAATAATAGGATAAAATAGGATAACTGTCACTGACAGCTTTCAGAGAACTTTTAGGTTGTGCTCAGGGATAAAAATTAACAGTGTCAATGTTAGAAATATTTATTTTTACTGATATGACCAGTTCACATGTAGACGCTAGACTTCCTACTAATTTATTGTTCTAATTTTAATTTCAGATAATACAGAGAAGCACGGTATAATGACTCTGGATTGTTTTAAAGCTCTGCAAAGAAAATATAAATTGGTTAAGAAGAGTATACCGCTGCATGGTAATTGCTTTGAATGCATAATATGAAGACAGTGGAGACTCAAGTCTGTAATGTTTGAGATGGAGAGTGAGCACTGGCTTTGCAAGCAGCTGGCATGAATATATGTTCTACTAGTGAGCTTCAGGTCTTATGATCCAGAAAGTGGAAATACTCTTGGATATTGCTGTGTCTATTCAGCTATTAGCTGTTCCTGCAACTGATTTTGTATCTAGAACCTAATGTCATGGTCCCATTTTGTCAGTTTGTTGGATATTAAGTATGAAATGTTCTCATTTATATGTAGAAAAAAAAGAGAAGAAATTTTAAGTTTTGTACTTGCAAGGATGCAGAGAACAGTCTATCTCTGGACAAAGGTAGGTCATCTGTTAAGAAACATGACAGTTTGAATTCTGCAAATACTATCAGAACAGCACTGTGATGACACAGTAGGAGGAACTGCAGTTGGAAATGTTACCTACAAAATGAGTCAAGCCTAATGTAAGCAAATGGCCAGTATCTTTGGCTTAATTGGACTAGTATTTGCATATAGTTAGGCAATGTTTGAGTATGGTATTTCAAGAAAAGGGCAAAAACCAGCAGGAACAGGATGTTGCACTGTACTAAATAAGACATTCTGCTGGCAGGAGAAGCACATGGGATCTAGTCCCTGCTGCCTAGATTATTTAGTGCTGGTTTTCCTTTGTTTTCTGATTGATGATATAATGCCAGGCCATGGAGATGGGACCAGGACCTAAATCTTGTCACAAGAAGCAAGTATCCTAAGTAGCAGACATTGAAGTCAGTCTCTCTTGTCCACATCCCACTCCACTGTCCCATTGCTCTAGCATTTTTACACATAGCAGGTCCAGGATAAAGAGGAGAGCATGCTTTCCAGGATTGTACCTCCTGGTACTCCAGGAAACTTATTTTTGAGGTGGGAGGCTGGGCTTGAATTCCAGGTCTTCTGTTTCATGTGATGTAACTACAAGGTGGTTATGGAGATGGTGGGCTTATGCAGCATTTTTGCATTCATTGGTCTTAGACCACCTGCTGCTGATGTACATCACTTGAGCACACCTCTCGGATTAGATTCTTCTAGAGAGATGGTTGGGAGCGAGACATTTTGGTTATGATCTGTCTCACATCTGGATCGCAGAGATTCTGCACTGCATACTCTTGGGCAGTTCTTCACATGAATAGAAAGCTGGTAACCTCAGGTCCAAAGTGTGAATGTCAACTGAAAAGTGAGCACTGGTGCTGTTGCTGCAGTGAGGGATTTCTGGGTCCCTTTTTTGGAGGCTTTATGTTCTAAATTCTGTTCAAGTCATGTCTGAGATATTTAAATCACCTCTTAAGCTCTTGCAGTTCCTTACTGCATGATTTTATTAAGCGGCAGTGAACTTACTTGCTTTCGATGCGGAAATAAGAGATCTAAATGATCGTAATCCATTTTTTCCTAATCGGGGGCATGTACCTGACATAAAAGTGCTTTTTTGATGAGTGAACACATCAGTTCCTCACAATACAGGACCAGCTGTAGCCAAGTAGAATATACCTGTTGTGTAGTTCTGTGCTGCATTGTAAATTTAGTATTAATGTAATGCTTCAAAAGCTAACAGAACATTTAGTTGATATACTGTATCTCTCTATTATGTATAATATCTCCTCATAAATATGCATACATAACAAAACTGTGGCAATTTGAGGAATTTATGTAAAACTTATGAATTCTCTTTGATATCATGGGTCCTCAAAATTTATCTGTTTCAACCTGCATGCTCTATATTGAAAAAGAGAGCAGTGTTTTATTTCTTTCTTCCTAGCCTTTTTAGTGCATTGAATTTTCAAAGGACATTGCCATAAGGCCAACCATGGAACATAATAAAATGCTGACAACCTGAAATCAAATGGAAGACCTTCAAACAAAAAGAGCTGGCAATTGCTCAGAATTATTTATTTGCCCAAGTGGGTTAGTTACCAAAACATGGATCACATCCTAGGAAAACTTGGTGATGCTGAAACTGAAAGTTAAAAAAGGGAAGGTAACTTAATGGTCATTCTGGAGTAAGACAGAAGAAATCAGAAGAAAAAGCTTGTTGCAGGAATGTAAGAAGTTATTTTCTGCTGTCACGGGCAGACAGAGGCAATTGAGAACACATAATTAGTGGGATTGCAAGGCTGGATTTAAATACACCTTTGACCAATTTAGGCAAACCTAGTTAGATAATAAATGGAGCTGGGATAACTGGTAGATACGGTGAGAAGCTGGAGAGAGCTGAAGTTACAGTCTTAATTACAAAACTTTCAGGCTTCAGCTTCACTTGGCAGTCTTGGAATAAAATTATGAACCTACTTAAACCAAAACTATTTTAAGGTGAGGTAGGTTTTCAACCTTATAACCCTTTTACCTTTACTTTAAAGTCTGCTAAATTGGGGATACAGGTATTCAAATATGGGTCCTAATGAACAGATACGGTAAGATACCTTTCAAAGCAGAAAATAATGCTAAATGCTTCTTTTTAATGTAAAAAACCTACACATTAATCACACCTGCAGGTTTCTAAGATTGAAAAATATAAGAAAGAGGAAAAGGAAGAATAATTACTCGTACTAAGAATATGTTGAAATTTTAACACTGGGCTTCCAAGTGCAAAAATGGAGAAAGAGATACTAGTCTAGTAGGCTTTGACTCAGCATTATCGTTTAAGGCTTAAGTTTGCTGTAATGTGAATAAAACTGCATTATATAGGAGATTTAGGAAAGGATTTCTGAAGTGCCTCTACCAGGGGATGGTGAAAGATTTGTTCTGGTCTGCTGAGTGTGAGCATCCTAGAAGGAATTTTTTGAACCAGAGTAGTTTATGGGCTTTTATTATTTTTGTGGTAAGTTTAGAGAAACATATGTACTTATAAAACTCTACAAATGCCCCAGTTCCATATAAGCTGCACATTTCTCAATCTTTGTAATAAGACCAGAAATAGTTACTGTAAGCAAGTGGCAGGGATCAACTGGTTCAAAAATGAAAAATACCTTTCACTCATGAAGTTTACTTCCTTAGCATTTATTTCTTGTGAAACTGGAGTACAGCTTTTGTAAACACAGGGCAAAAGGAAAATGGGTTTTTACCACCAGATAATGAAAAACCAAAAGCCCAGTCCTGTAAGAGGATATGGAATTCTTACTGAGCAAATGACTCAGCTGCTACTGCATGAATGAGAGTCTATTTAAGGTTATGACTGTCAGTGCCTCTTCACCCTGTTTCTAGGCCATTTGCTTCCCAGGGCCTGTATTTTGCACTAAATCGGACAATTTTCGTTGTCCTGAGTTAAGACGACTGGCATTATGATACATTAGGGCAGCAGTATGACAACTATTATGTGTAGCCAATTTCAGAAGTATGCATAAAATGATCATATGCTCTACATTTGCTACTGGAAGGTCAGTATTCCTTTGAAAGTAGAAGGGATTTTAATGGGAGTTAGACAGAGAAACCTCTGGCAAAACTCATGAAAAGTTCAGATTTTGAGTGCATTACACTTCTGTCTATGGCTAAAATAATTTCCTTCTTGGCCCTTCTGAAACTGAGAGAATGTAATCCTCTTTTTACTGGGATTTCATTGTTACTTGGGGACAGGAAAAGAAAATTTGCAAAGTGCTTCTCATTTAATACAGGGAATCTCATGTAGACTGGGTGAAGAGAGTTCTTGAGGAACAGTTTGACATAGACACAAAAGAGATTGCTCTTATTACTGAGATGATAAGAACAACAAGGCAGAAAGGTAAGCTGATGTACATCAGCCATGTATAGCACATGAATTAAAAGTGTATGAAGAGGCACTTTGTATTAGAATAGTGTTCTTGAGAGTGGCCTGTTTTGTGTATTTCCCTTTGCCTTGGTTGATAAATCTTGACGGGGGAGAAACAATGGAGCCTAAGTTGAATATACCAGTTCTGAAGTGTATTTGTGGAATAAGAGTGGGGAGGATTTTTTTTTTTTCCTAATATTTATTAAAATGTAGGTCAAATAATTTACTGGTAGCGGTCTGAGAGAAAAAAGAAAAAGACAGCATCTATTTTAAGAACCAATTTAGAATTTCACAAAAATGGAAATCACGAATAATTCTACTGCATTACACAGAAGTGTAAGGGCTGGTGCAAGGTCAGAATGAAGCCTCTTGTGATTTCTGTTCGAAATGAATTTAAATCAGGATGACTGCACTGATTTCAGCAACTTCAGACTGTTTTTTAACCAGATAAAATTTTGGCATTTAGTTATCGCAGTATTCAGCTAATGTTTTCCTAAGGAAAGAGATGGGGATGGAGTTTAGTGCAGCTGCGGTCCCCTGTGAACACCATCTGGTGCAAGGTTCACTACTGGTCAAATGACAGGGACCCCTCCACCCTATTGACGACATAGCTACTGCATCCAAACCTGTATTTTTATTTGACCTTGTTCTAAACTCCCACTGATGCCAATGGGAACTCCATGTGCAATACAGTTTTATTCAGGCTGTCAAATCTTAATATTTTCAAAACCTTGACTAGGGCAGGAGTTGAGATAATTCATATTTGGGGCTTTGCACTGAAGCAGTTGAATTCCATTTGGAGTACAGTACTATGCCCATAAACCCTTCTCTAAAAATCCCACTCTGAAAAGAAGATTACTGTACATATGCTGTATTTGCTTCCTTTTTTCCATAACCTTTTAATGCCTCAGGGATTGAGTTTCACTAGACACAGTGGGAGAATCCTGGTACATCTGGTTTCCCTGTGGTCTTACATGATGACTGAACAGCCTCACAGCTTTTGCGGTCAGGTTCCCTATGGGCTCACACTGTGATTAGATTTGTTCACCACAAATATATCCTTGTTTGCCATAAAGATACAAATGAATTGAGCTGCTGTTTATGCATCCCATTTACAACTAGGATTTCATAGAATCATACAGTACATTAGGTTGGAAAGGACCTCTGGAGGTCACCTTGTACATTTCCTGGCTCGGTCTCTTCCCAAAGATGGTTCTTCCTTCTTCTTTTGTGGATGGATAATTTAGAAATGTCCTTTCAGCTGACTGATTGAGCTCTGCTTTCCTACTTCTCCCAAATGGAAGCACTCACCCCAGCCCACGCACATACCATATTTTAGAAGATTATATACATTTTTTTAAAAAATACAGGGTAACATACAATGCTAAATTTTGAAATGTGAAATCTGTCTGGAAGGTTAAAGATGTATAAGCTGCACAGCTATTCTAAACAAATACCTGACCACCTCTCTGGCTTTTGTCACAGCAGGAGACAGATCTGTGGAGTGAGAGGGTAGCAGTGCTCTGGGCATGAATTTGGCACCCAGGGATACCCAGTTGTCTGTGACTTCCCAGGCAAGATTTGAGGTTATGCAGCATCCTGTGCCTCAGAACAGCCTGCTGCCACAGCCCTGGCATGAGAGATGATCATGGCAAAGTTGTATGGGGTTCAGAAGACACAGTTTGGCCACCCTTTCAGAAGAGCCTGATTTCATTTTAGGACAATAAAATTTTTTGAGCTGAATTCACTGAGATTTTCACCAGGGTCATAATTATGACCAGATAATATGGACTTGTTCTTGGAAAAGCACTTTTTGTCTGTTTTTAATGTGTAATAGCTTCTGAGATTTATGGGGTTTTTTTCTGCAAATACGATAGAACAAAAAACATGAGTGTGTGACATTTATTGCTGAATACTGTTTTCTTAATAGCAACTGCTCCAGATATACAATCAACATCTTAAATTTTTATGAAGACATGAAAAGTGACTTAGGTAATGCCCATTGCAGTATTACTTTTTATGAAAAAGGGACTATTTGTTTTGGGTTTTTTAGTAGATGTTATAGTCTATAGATTCCATAGACAATATGCGGTCTCCAAATCTCAGATAGACTTTTAGAAGCTGCCCACAAATGGCTTTTCTGAAAAGACTGGACTTTAAAAAAGCATAATCGTTCCTTGCTGTCATGCAGACACTGAAATAAGTATGTGCTTTCAACAAAAAATGGATTCCAGATTGTCTGAGTAAATTCAAATAAAATTTAAAACCACTATGAAGTGACTTATGAACAATCATGTTAGGTTAAAGTAAGTGCAGGTATTGACCACGTGATTTCCATAGTCATCTGAATTCAGAAGAAGGTTAGCAGAAAATGTCCTTGAGCAGTTTTAAAGACATTCTTGTTTCACAGGTAATCCATGAAATGGAAAATGAACATATTTTGATAAAATTGACAATTTTCTTCAATTTAATTGTGCCAAGACTAAAAGTGGTGATGTTTTAGGACTGCTGCTTTTCTGTGAGATGGTGGGAAAGGGACATGCAGTTCTATTACTTATTAGTATTATCACAATGCGTGCAAAGAGGACAAACAAAAGAATGGAAAAAAAAAGACAGACCCTTTTCTATTAAGTTTTATGGAACTGTGTTTCTCTGCAGCAGTTTGACTCCATTCAGGAAGAGAAGGTAATTTTTATGCTTTTATACTTGCACTTTGGCCACAACAACCCCAGGCAATGCTGCAGGCATGGGGGAAGAATGGCTGGAAAGCTGCCTGGCAGAAAAGGACCTGGGGGTGCTTGTGGACAGCTGGCTGAGCGTGAGCCAGCAGTGTGCCCAGGTGGCCAAGAAGGCCAACAGCACCCTGTATCAAAACCAGTGTGTCCAGCAGGAGTAGAGCAGTGATTGTGCCCCTGTACTCTGCACTGGTGAGGTCACAGCTTGAGTACTGTGTTCCGTTTTGGACGCTGCAGTGTAAGAAAGACATTGAGGTGCTGGAGCGGGTCCAGAGAAGGACAACAAAGCTGGTGAGGGCTCTAGATAACATGTCTTATCAGGAGCATCTGACTGAACTGGGATTGTTTAGTCTGGAAAAGAGGAGGCTGAGGGGAGGCCTTATTGCACTCTACATCTGCCTGAAAGGAGGTTGTAGTGAGATGGATGCTGGTCTTTTCTCCCAAGTAAGTAGCAATAGGATGTGAGGAAATGGGCTTAAGTTGCACCATGGGAGGTTTAGGCTGGATAGTAGGAAAATTTTCTGTACTGAAAGTGGTGAAGCATTGGAAAAGGCTGCCCAGGGAACTGCTGGAATCACCATCCCTGGAGGTGTTCAAAAACCACGTAAGATGTGGCACTTCAGTACATGGTTTGGTAGTCATGATAATGTTGGGTTGACAGTTGGACTTGATGATCTTAGAGGTCTTTTCCAGCCTTAATGATTCTACGATTCTGTGAAAGCGCAGAGTAGCAGTATGAAGATGTGTGCAAACATTTTAGTACCTTGAATGAATGGCACCTGGGAAAGCTGCTGATAGTGTTGATTCCAGTTAAAATTTTCAAGACAAAGACTACTGAGGAGGAATACAGCCAGTACAGGAAAGCTCAAGCAGAGCACAACCTTAACCCAACCCAGCAGCAAATTCTGGTTTTCTACAAGAGTGTGTCTGAGGACACGATTCTTTCTTCCCTCTAATGGATTCAATTCCTAGGTCTTGTGGAGGCCACTCCACTTTCAGGGTCTCACACTGAGAGCTTATATGGTCTCTATGCTTAGCACTCTAAAGAGATGTTTTGTTTTAGTTTTTCTCCTGAAAATCTCTGTTCTGATCAGATGAATGATCCAGAAACAAAAGGCTATGCTGAGAGACTAGCGTGCCTGCACCTTAATGTGACAGAGCATACGACATAGTTTCAGATTTCATTACAGAGAAACTGAGCTGAGGAGACCAGTACAACATCTGGAATTTTTTTTAATATCTATATAATTTTATTACTCTTTTATTTTTAGTTCAAAGTAGATGTGTTTTTTATTTTTTTATGAATATTGGAAATGTAGTATTTAGTTGCTAATGCATATTCACTGGAACTGAAACTCATAATTTCAAAACTAGTCACATGCCTTAACAATTTAACACTTAGCAATGTGGTCAGTATTTATCATATTACAAACTTGTCCCTTAAAAGTTTTGAAGATTGATTTCAGCAGCAACTAAATGTTTTGGGTCCTGTGCATCTTTATGCACATCAAATCCCGCCTGATAATGTTTCGCTGCATTTGGTTCTGAAACAGGGGTCTTATTTTTCTAATCTGGTGAACAACCCAAACTTTCTGTTGACTTCATTTACTAGCAGCTTGTTCAAGCATAAACCGCGAGGACAACCAAATCCAAGCCCTCCTTTCCACCACTCCTAACAATCTCTTGTCATTACATCAATTTAGATCTGCCAAGCCTTTCATCAGATGTAAAAATGAACGGAAAGATTATTTCTGTAGTATAGTAATTAGAACATTTACCATGGTAACAGACCTATTGCGGTTCATCCATTTAGTCATGTTCTATCTTATTATAAATGGTGAGCTCCCTATTCCCTTCTCACAAAGGTTATGTTAAACAGCTTTGTACAAAGAGGAACAAGAACTTATGACTGTGTCTTGTCAGTACACAGAATTCTCTGGGCTAGTCCAGGGACAGGTCCTATGGCAGGGGTGTGGTGGCTGAAAACCACAAGCACAACACACTCCAGAAATCTTGGTGAGCATCCTGGAGATACCACCTACTTACTGTGATACCACCACAAGTCACTGACTCTCCTTCCACTTGTCCCACTCATAAAAGGATACAATGGGGATGCAAACATTAATACCTGCAAGCATTTAATGTTTCTCAGATGGAAGATGCCATAGAATTGTCAAGTCTATCATGATAGTACTAAGGCAGCATCACCATCAGGATTTTTCTGAGTGGGAGAAAGAATTCACAGCAGTGGTTTATCAGTTTTCATACACCCAGAGAAGCAAGTGCATTAGGAACTGGGTGAGGTGTTTGTATTCCAGTCCCAGGTACTGCTGTACCCAGCAGAATGGTAACACGTAGCTGGCATGCAACACTTGAAGGTATACCATGAGGAGTGAAGGACTTCTGTCCATTCCCAAAGGGACTGTACACTGACTATTAAATGGTCACAGAATCACAGGATGGTTGGGAGTCGGAAGAGACCTCTAGAGATCATCTAGTCCAAGCCCCCCATCAAAGCAGGTTTGTCTAGAACATATTACACAGGACCACTTCCAGGCAGGTTCTGAGTATCTCCAGAGAAGGAGACTCCACAACCTCCCCGGGCAGCCTGTTCCAGTGAACATTCATAGAATGGCTGGTTTCAAGCCATGTTATTGTTAAAGCAGATGGAAATCACAGCAGTCAAAAACTACATGTTCCTGACTTGCAGGTTTCTAACTCTAATTAGAGGGTACATTGTATTTGTTAAGAGGTGGGCACTGTCAGGCTGTTTATGCTCTCTGCTCTGAAGACAGCCACTAATGGTATTAGTTTAGTGCACAAAGTGAACTGCTTTGTGCACTAGCTGAAGTCCCAAAAGAGCCAGAACCCTGTTTTCATAAAATGCTGGGATAAAACATGCTTTTTTGAACTCTAATAAAAAGACTATCATTCAAATAACTATAAAGCACTAGAATATAATTTTTCTTTAGGAAAAAAAAAAAAAAAAAAAGAAAATGGTCCTCTATATCCTTGGTTCTCCAGCTAGAAAACTGCCATAAATGGCTTTTCTAGTATAAAGGCAACTACATAATAGTAATATTGAAAATTCATAGGCAAAAGGAAAAATAAATAATTCAAGTTTCCCTTGTACCAGAGAAACAAGCTTCTTTGCAGCTTCAGGCTTCCAGTTAAATTGTACGGGGACCAGCCCCTTGAAGCGCTCTAAAACAACTGATACTGGAATGAGATAAACAAGTAATAGGACCAAGAGAAGTACACTCACTGTACAAAAGTTCAACTGAAATTATACCTTATGCCACATTCGTTTGTAAGGTCACCTAACATAAGCAAAAGTATACAATAAAATAGTATTTCCTGTAAAGAATCTCAGCAGTTTCAGTCATTTCCATCATCATGATTCTCCTTTTCATAAGAACTACTTCATCAAGCTGATGACAAATCATGAGAAAGTTTATTAAGACAGAAGAAAAGCAAGAGTATCTGATTTTACACTTAAGCCATTGACAAATGCAAGTCTTTAACAACAAAGCTTCTGTCAGAACCCAGGAAACAATGCCACTATGTGCTGCAAAAACCATTCAATGGAGGACATATAGCTCTGGGCAAAGAACAGTTCCTCATACCCCTGTAGCCTGATCACTCTAAAATTTTGTTATCCTGCAGTGAAACTGTTGCACAGTTCTATGAAACTATTGCCAGGGATTTTTTCCAAGGTGAAGATAAAGGAGTCTGTGAAAAGCTGCTTGTGATAAAATTTATTCTACTGAAAGAGCAATATTTAATATTCTACTGAAATATTGGCAGAGGTCTCCAATTTGGGGAAATATAAAGTTAATTGAGTGGTGATTTTGTGGTCAGGTTTTTTTAAGGGTAATGGTTTAACTGAGCTGGAACATGGAAGATCACACTTGTGTGCATTTCTATTCACCCGGTTCAATAATCACATACAGGATCACCTACAGCTGCTAGGTGGCTTTCAGTGGTGACACCTCTATCTGAAACCCCTCTTAAGGCTGTAAATTTTATTTGTGCACCATCTTCCTTTCTGACTTTTGGAAGCCACAAAAAGGGTTCAAGAACAGCTACCTGGCAAGACTTGCATCTCATCAGAGTAACTTTGTGACCATTATTATTCCTGTAACTTGAAAGCAGAAATCTACACCCTCATGGCTTGCTAGTTTTGAGTCCCACAGATTCAACCCTGTGCAATTTTGGAAGATTTTGTTTTACCTTCCTCCCCCTATCGATCATAAGAGAGGAACATAAATGGCAAGACTGAAATAACCAGGGCTCCTGTTTCCTCAGAGGTGGCATAGAGAAGTTAGAACAGCCACCAATGGTGTACAGAAATCTTAACATTTGGACAACATGATCTGCCCACCCAATTACTTCTGTAAGACCTGCCTGACAACTCTTCTATAGACATTGCTTTCTGCTCTACTGAACAGAGACTTAAATAGTAACAAAATACACAGCTCTGCATTGCATTTAACATTTTTTTCCCCCAGCTCTGAAAGATAAAAGCCGAGATTTCTAGCAAGAGTGGCAGTGTCCACAGCACAAGATCAGAAGGAAATTCTGTGAACTCTAGAGAGCTCACCTTCCTACGCTCCTTATTCTGCTGAGATTACAGACTGTGCTCCTTGTCTCAAGCAGATGGCTAGAACACCCTAACAAGCCAGAAGGACTTGTGGCAGACATTCCTGGCTGTGCCATTTCACCTTTGGTACTTAGAGAGAGAAACAAGTCCTGGATATGCTACAATCTGACTAAGCATGACTAGAGTAAGACCATTCGCATCTCCAATTGCATCAGAATTTTTTACTTTGGTTTTGGTCCTAATCTTCTGTGGAAATCATAGGCATCAGTTATATAAGAATCCTAAATGTTTAGTTAGCAACATAAATTTGTCATGAGGAAGACATTCTAGAACAATGGATCTGTTGACTAAACCCAGGATTTTAGCAAAACATGTTCGTTCCCTACTGCGAAAGAAACGTGTGTAACTCTGGTTATAATTCTAATAATCCCCTAATGCAGAAATACTGCACATAATTCTTCATTAAAATAGGCAAGTCTTCATTTTTTTGGGGGGGAAAAATACAAACACAAAACAAGCCTTAAACCTGGCATGCCTAAAGGAAAGATGAATACAAAAAATAAAGAAGAGACAAAAAACATATCCCTAGTCTGATTTACACCACCTTACATATACTTTTCTGTGAAACACACGTTAAATAGCGGTCTCATTCTTAAGTGTATGTACTTAGTAATAAGAACACAGGCTATAGGAGAGACATGTTCTAAAATAAAAATGCATAAAAAGTTTTCCATGTTTTCTTAGTTCTCTGAAGTCTCAACCCTCTGACAGCAGAAGTGAGCTATTCGGTGTTAACTGCCATTACAAAGAATGTGAGCATGTGAGCACAAGTCAAAGCAGTCTGCTCACTAGCTATCTGGTTAAGGAGTACTTCCAAAGCTCTGTCATCCTGACTGAAAGATGAATAGCTGCTTCCTTCTGATTAACCCTTGAGACCAAAATTGTGGAACTTCTTAATAGTCTCCCTCTTATGTTCCATTTATACCCATTTACTGTGAACCACTCTATGGTTTTCCTTCCCCATTCAAAAAGTTCTCACCCTTCTGTGAGGAAGTACTTGATCACAAGCAATATAAAATCATCTTACTGTCATGAGGACAGATTCTACAAATCCCTTCTACTGGGTACGGTCTTGATTCTGTTGTACTGCAGTAAGAGAGGTTTGCAGAAATATCTACTACACGTTTTTTGAAAGTTATCCAGAACTGAAGCTCAGTCTTACACCACAGATTCAACTCCAAGCTGTGTTTGAAAATTCACTTCAGCTGAGCATCTTCTTGAAATCACTGCTGCCCGTTCCTTTTCCTTGCATACAAGCCAAGACAGGCACAGAATCCGATGACACTGACAGCGAGGCCTAGTAGGAAGGCGATGGTATCTCCTGCATCCAGGGCTTCAACTACTGGCAGCACCAGCAGCAATGAAATGAGGATCAGGAGAAGTTTTGAGGTGTTCTCGGTAGAAGGCATGCTGACGACCAGCTGACCCCAAGGGGAAGTTAAATGAGAAAAGTGGTAGAAAGCAAGTATTGCAGTGGTATCTACAAGGAAAACAAAAGGAACATGACAGGAATTCCCTTCTTTCCCCCTGGAATTGTCTTGCCAAAAGCCAACCAATGTGATCGATGTATTACAAATGTCTGTGTGGGACTCGGGGAAATTTAGGTTTTATCTTCAGTAAGTAAGTGACTCACTGTCATGAGATAGCCATGGTGGGTTTGCTATCTTGTTAAGCAGCTCTGTGGAAATAAACCTTTTGGAGTCTTACCATGAGACAAAGTCGGAATAAGCTCTCCTGCCTAAAGCCATCAGTGCATGCTTACTTCACGCTGTGCTCCATAGGCCTTTTCCACAAGGTGTTTAGGACTGGGTAGATGCTGCACACCCCTTACCAAGCCTTCTAGTAAGGGGCATCCTCGGAATCCCTGAGCACGGGGAAACCAGTGCACACTGGCGAGGATGCGAACTGAACTGTCAGCCGCTCCCCAAGTAAGTGCCCTGTGCACAACCTGAAGGTGGGACAACCGCGCTTCCCGTTTCCTCCGGCTTCCCAAGAGTCCCCGTGAGGTGCACGCCGGGACCGGCCGGGCCGGGCTGCTCTGCAGTAGTTTTCAAGCCGGAACAGCTCCCTCCCAGGGCGCACACGACAAAACACGGCGCCGACAAACCCCGCGGTGGCCGAGGCCGCCTGGGCCACCCGGAACAAGCGGCTTTTCCGCCAGCCCCCCCCGGGCGGGGGCCGTGACGAGGCTCTGGCCCGCACCCCGGGCGGCCCCCGCCTGCCCCGGAGCGGGTCGGACGCGAAGCGGTGTGGCGCGGTCCCCGCTCGCCCGTTTGTTCGTTCTCCGCGCCCCATTCCGTCCCAGCGCCAGTGGGCTGGCGGCGGGACGGCCGCTCCCCGGGGCAGCCCCCGCGCGCACGGCGCCCCTCAGTCACCTCCTGCCGCCGGCTCCGGGCTGGGGGGGGAACGTCCCCGCTCCGCGCCGAACCACCCGGCGGGGCCCTCAGCTGCTCGGGGCGCCTGCCCACGCCACCTCGCCCCGCTCCCGCAGTCCGACCGCGGCCATGACAGGAAGGGGCGGTGGCGCGGCCGGGGGCGGGCGTGACCCGGCCGGGCCGCCTCCCGCTCTGGGCACGCACCGCCTCCGAGCGCCCCTCGGTCGTCCGCCGCCACCTGCGGCCGGCGCGTTTCTCGTGGGTGGTTCGGCGGCACAGGCACTGCCAGCGGCTGGGGCGGCACCAGGGCCGAATGTGGAGGCCTCCGGCGGCTGGGCCCGGTGGGGATGGAGCCTCTTGCGAGCCGGCAGAGCTCCGGGGGTGGTGGGGCTGGGCGCCACCGGGGAGTTGCGGCAATACCGGCCGGCAGCCGAGCCCCGGCCCGGGAGCGCCGCGTTCCTCCTGAGAGCCACCGGCAGCCAGAGCCGTGCGATGCCCGGGCGGCGTTGCGATGGATCTCAGCCTCGGGAGCAGGGGCCGCTGGACGCACTGCGACTCGAGTACAATGTGCCGACTTCGGCTGGCTGTCTGGTCTTTCCTCTAAAAGTAAAGATCCCAAAGTACCTTTAGTTGGACTGCAGGCAACGCCTGCTTCGTTTCAGGTGTAAGTTCCCTTGCAACAGTGATAACGAGCGCTAATCAGTGCCACCATAACCAATTCCTACTCTGAGCGTTAAAGCCGTTTTATAGGGTGGAGAGCAGCATGGTGCCAAAAATAAGTGTTGTCTGCTAATTAGCTGAGATAACCCTTAAAACCTAAGTCAAGCTTGTCCTGATTTTTACCTTATTTCTGCTTTGGAAATTATTTCTTATTTCTGCGTGTGGAAATACTGTGTTGCACAATTCTGGTACATACAACAGGGTTAAAATGTCTTGTAAATGCCACGGGGGATTAGTAACTAGTTACTAGTCAGAGCTCAGTTTTTATTTTTCAGTGAAAAATGTGTGTGCTTAAGTTTGGATAAAAGATAATTGCTGTAAGCAATTATTATAGATTTGAAGTATGTGTATCTTTGGAAAACTTGCAGAAATAACCAGAAGAAACAGCTAAATTAATGTCAAAATCAACCTAGAATTTGTAATCTGTTACACCAAGCTTTAATTCATGAGTGAGAACCCATGTTCTAGCAATGTTTCCCTAGACTTGTGCAAAAAACCACAACTTCTGTAAGCATTTCTCTTTATGGAAACAGTTTCTGATGAGCTTCTTAAAGCACAGTGGAAACACAAGTAGATGGTTCAACACAGATATAGCTTTTCCTCTGCCTTTTATAATTTCACTGCAATTGCCCCTTTGTTTTACCTTTTATCATGCTGATAGGAACTTTGTCAGTCTAAGGTGGGATGTTACTATTGTGCAGATCATCATGCATTTATTAATGCCCTTCTTTTCCCCATCTGTCTGGATCCATCAGCTGTCAATTTGCATAGACAATAAACTTCCAGGGAGTCTTTTTGCTCCCTCTTTGTATCAAAGAGCATGAAAGCATCTTCTTTATGAGCAAAAGTGCCTAGATTCTGTGATAATACAAATGATAACAAATATCAGTATAAGTCATAAGCATCCTTTTTATTCACGAAACACCTATTTCACAGATTTTCAGATCTGATATACTTGATGCTTCATATTCAATTCTAAAGGCATTTTTTCAAGAAGGTGATGCCAGATAAACTGACCAGAGAAAATTCTGAAATTTCTGAGAAAGTTGCCATGGCATGGAGGAGCGTAATGCCTGGCTCATTCCTTAACGAATCACAGATAAATTGTGACCCCTACAGATACAGAAGAGTGGCAATTTGATGTGCAGGAGGTAGGTGTCATCTTAATCAATGCTGTCACCTCAGAGAGTGGAGCTTGGAATCCTGGCCCTCTTAGTTCCTTCCTTGGCCTACTTACTGTATCCTGCACCAGGTCAATGTTACACTGTTCTGCAATGTCAAAAAAATGTTTAAATTATCCCTGTAAATTTCAGTGCTGTATTTGCTGTTGCTACAACTTACCAACTAAAATATTCAGTAGTTGTCATTTATTCCTGTAAAACAGATGCGAGGGGGTTGAACAATGACTTTCAAGTCTAGCTTTTATAACTAGAAATGTCAGTACCAAAGAGCTGTGGCATCTTTGGATTTAAGTATTTGGGAGGTAAAGAGTGTGAAGTTCAAGGGAAAGACTGAGCTTAACATGCTCATCTTACTATCCCTCCCCTCTTAACAGCTGTACAAATTTAAAGGCAGTTGAAATGACACAAAGAAATACAGTAAGGATGTAGAAAATATTGATCATAAGATATATAATTTATTAGTAATATCATGGAATTGCCATTGAGAGCTAGAAAGCAGTGCCATTTGGGGATATTTCTTTGGCTTACTAGATCTTTCAATGCCATTGCATTTTGTAGCTTTGGCTTCAGAAACAGTGATGCTTTGAAAAAAAGCCAACAAAATCCAAACAATGAAGAAGGCTCTAGTGGTTTTTGTGCTGTCTGAATAGCAGAGAAATGTGTATTCAGCTTCAAGCTCTGCCATCGACTTCCTGCATCACCTCAGGCAAATCTTCCTTCTGACCTATCATGCTTTGATTGCTTAGCTCAAGCTATTATGTAACTAATATTCAGAGGAAAGACAGAGAATTCCCAGAGCTGACAAGCTACAAGCTTTGTAAATTTTGAGCACAAGGCTAAGGAGGTATAGGTGAGACTGGCAATTGAAAATCAAGTGCACTTTCTGGAGAGGAAAAGTTATGAGATAATCAGCAGAGCAAGGCTATGCCCTGAAGGGGGTATTCGGGGTTGTTTTTTCTCCCCTTCTACTTGATTCATCTTTTGAGAGCCATTTGTTTCTTGCATGACCATGCTGATCTGAGAAGCCTTCAGATCAATTTTTGGACTTCAGTTGCACTGCTGTCATGAGAAATGCTAACTCTGATACTGATAAGACGTTGACTTACAGGCAATGATTATCACTTCTCCATCAACATATTCACCCTTGAGCCACTTTTCCCTGGTGATACTTAATCTGACATTTTAGCTGCCTATCACTATTCCCTCATCTCTTCACTCACAGATCTACATCCAGTTTTTCTTCTACAAAACCCATGACTTGCTTTATTTGGACTTCACTGGGTGCTTCTCTTTGAGAAAATAGAATCTACTGCAACCACCTCATTGGCTTCTGCAGAAAAAAACCCAAAGCTAAAATACAACATATATTACTTCTGTTATTAACCTTCTCCACATTTGCTTCTCAGTCTGCTGTCACACAAATGTTGACTTCATCCTTTCTCTTCCTTCCTCTCTCATTATCCTCTCCCTATCAAGTGTGTCTACTTCATCCTGCCTTTTTTTTTTCCCCTTCTATTTCTTCAAGTCCTTAAATTTCCTCTCAAATAAACGTAGGTAGTCACAGACCTTCCCTGCCATGAAAACAGCAGTTGGATTCCCTTCCTGTAACTATCACTTCATCTGTTTTATTCCTGTCATAAGTAACCTCTCCAAACATGCTGTCCAAAACTGCTCTAATTACATCCTACATCTCCTTCAGTATGTCTCATTCCTTCCTCAGTCATCTGGAGCTGCTCACATTGATATCTCTGGTTAGCATCTCAGACATCAAGGCTTGTGTTTCTTCATTTGTCTCTCTGACTGATGGGCTGCTTTTGAAACTCATCCCTCTACCCAAATCCAGTAAACACTTAAAAAATCCACCTTTCTTTAAAAAAAACCACCTTATTTCCCAATTCTTCTCTTCTGTTTCTTGGACCTTTAGTGCTGAGTCCTCCTGCTTTGCTGCTGATAGTGTACTAGGCTTCCACCTGTGTTTTTAGCTCAGCTCTCTGGACATTGTTCTTGGTGACCCTTATCAACAAATACAACTCTGAATATCATTCCTAACTCATGTTTTACTTTGTCATCCCTATGTTTTCATTCCCACTTGATGGTGTTGATGTCTTACTGCATGTATGTATCAGTTCCTAGACCTAACAGTTCTCTTCTGACTTTATGACCTAAAGTCATGTCCTGACAATTATTCTTGTCTCTTGCTGTGATCCATGCAGCTTTATTTATTCAAAGTGCTACTGCAAAGAGGCCTCTCTCTGGTTTGAGGTTTTTGCTGTGTTCCCTTACTTCTTAATCCTTTCGTGTTACATTTTCTCTGTTGCTGAACCAGAGACAATTTTCTTCCCAGTCACAGAAGGTCTTTGCAGTATAATCTTCCTTCATACTGGCTTATCCTATTGCCATGTCAGAAGGTTAACTTCTACCTTTCTTTTGTCACCCCTGGCAGACTCCTTTTGATCCCTCTGAGAAGCAAAAGTTACTTCTTTCTGAGAGCACGGAAAGGCTTACAGAAAGAATTGCACCACTTTTTGATGGAAAATTCTTTCCTTTGGTACCACATGCTTCCTGCTGTCCTTTATACAGACATGAAAATAAAGGATTAAATAGCCCAGTCATTCCTTTTCCTTCAGTCCTTTGCTCCTTTAGCCTGGCAGGGGCTCTCCTCTGTGTGATGGAATCTCTTTTGAGTTCCATTCCCAGCACTTCAGAGATGTCTCTGTGCAGTGCTGGCTGGAGCAGAGAGGCAAGGAAGCAGCTGCCAGCCCTGCAGAAAAAAGCTCTGGAGTTGGTGTTGGCAGGAGATGGGAGCAGTGAAACCACAGGAGTGAGTGCAAAGCATGCCAGTCAGAGTTAAAACACCCATTGATTGACTTCCCCGCTGAACTCTGCAGGGGAATGTGAGAGCTACCCATCAATAATGGCAAATCTGGGGATTCCCTGTGATTATGGTGAGTGCTGTCGTGCTTTTTCTGGATTATGAGGAGCAAGCTTCCAGGGTTTTGTGGGAGCATAATAAAGTAGAGGTAGATATCAAATGGAATGATGCATCCGAACTCCCTCCAACTCTGAGGAAGTAAAGTCTGAATCCAGTCTTCTTGATTTCAGTCTTTGTACTAATGTAAGATATTGAGTTGTTCTCACATTACTCATCAGTGTTACCACAGATAGGTTGAATATTGTGTATTGTTTGTCTGTTTCTTTTTGAGAAAAAAATATGTTATTGTACAATATTCGCAAGGAAAATATATACTGAGCAAGCAGTTCACAAGCAATTTGTCAGTATTGAATAATAAGCAGAAGAAGCTATTATTCAACACAAGAATGAACGAATGAGATTTAAAGGGAGAGTAGCAGCTGTCATCCACACATTGTTTTGTATAGTACTTTTTCTTTTCCAAGCTATGCTGTCAGATGTCTTCTTGACTTCTGTGCATATGGTTATAAGTAGGAGAAATTTCATGAAAATAAAAATTGATTTCAACAAACTTGTATAATTATATGTTTCAAATCTAGATCTAATCCATATTTGGATACCTGTTTATCTATAGGAGCACTGTTAGAAATAAAGCTTGCCTACTTATGGAGATATAGCCATCTAAATCTGAATGTGTTAGTCATAAATGATAAAACTGGTATTGTAAAAATTTTCCTTACGTTTGTGTGTCTCAAATTTACTGGTTTTTTTTTTTTCAAGAATGGTGCCCAGACTAGAAGGTTGATGAAATTAGAAAATAATTTGGGAAAATAAGAGGTTAATACCAGTTTCAAGATGGTGTATCTTTGGCAGAAAAAGGGACAGAATTCAGAAGGAGGAGCTTTGCTACACACCAAAACTCACTGCCTAGGGAAGGAGAATCACAGAATCGCTGAGGCTGGAGGGCATCTCTGGAAATCACTAGTCCAACCACCTGCTCAAGGCAGGGTCAGCTACAGAAGGTTGCTCTGGGCTGTGTCCAGTCAGGTTTTGAATAGCTTCAAGGATGGAGACTCCACATCCTCTCTGGGCAACCTGTGTCAGCATTCAATCACCCTCACAGAAAAAAAAAAAGTATTTTCATATGTTTAAATTAAATTTTCTTTATTAGAGTTTGAACCCATTGCCTCTTGTCCTGTCACTGGATGTCACTGAAAAAAAGCCTGGCCCTGTTTTCTTTAACACCGCATCAGATATGTATATGTATTCCTAACAATGTGTCTGAGCCTTTTCCAAACTAAACCATCCCAGTTCTCTCAATCTCTTCTCACATGCCAGATGCTCCAGACCCTTAATCACCTTTGTGGCCCTTTTCTGGACTCATTCCAGTATATCCTTGTCACTGTTGTACCAGGGAGCAAAGGGCCAGACTGTGCACTCCAGATGTGTCTCGCCAGTGCTGAGTAGTGGAGAAGGATCACCTCCCTTAACCTGATGACAGTGCTTTTTCTAATACAACCCAGGACACTGTTAGCAAGCGGTATGGACCTACAGTGCTGCTATGCTCTCCAAATTTTACGCTCATCTGAGGAGTAGAGGGATTTTGGAGTAATTTATACACCCCTCGACAGCTGTTCAAGTTATCACACTCTCATTAAATGCTTCTCAGGCTCTGATTAGAACATGCTTTTGTGTAGTCCTTGTAATGGGGCCTTAAAAAGCCAGCTCAGTGTTTCTGTTCATTAGCTCAGCACATGCTTTAGAGGAACTTTTTGGACAGATTTATATCTTTCAGAAGCCTTTTGTCAGGGTCCAGTGTCAATCTCCTGGACAGGGATGAGGCTGCTCAGCTGTTATGCATGAAGAGTTAACAGTCCTGCCACAAGATGAGTAGGAGGTTGAGATGACTGTAGATTTTTATGGAAGTACATCCAAGGCAAGAAGCAATTGAATCTACACAAAGAATTAAAGATAACAAGCCTGGAGAAGGAAAACAAGAGAAAGTAAAAAGTTCTGAGCCGCATTGAGAGAAACTCAGGGTGAGAATTGCTAGAGACAGAGATTAAACTAAACCCTTTAAAGGAAAAGGAAGTGTCGTAGCTGCAGCTGACTCTATTGTGAACTAATTAAAATGTTTCAGTTAATCTCAGACATCTTTATTTAGTGTTTGTGATCTTGAATCCCCTATCTACAGTATTGTTTCCTTGACATGTATCACAATTTTCCCATTTCCATCAGTGAGGCCACTATTCCACCTGTATCTGGAAAACAGGGGAAATCATTCTTACCAATATGGCCAAAATTTCAGTAATTTTCTGGTGCATGTGCAGCAGTACAATGGTAGTGGTAAGCCCACAGGAAATCCCATAAATAATTACACTGAAAATCACTTATCCTAAAAGCTATATGCATTTGGTAAATGCCAAAGTTTGCTGTGGGAAGTTAACAAATTGTGTTTTATTTGTGGAATTGTACTTCCTGTATCTTATCTTATCACAGAAGGCCCTAGAAAGATTTTGTAGAATACAAAGTAAATCTGGATTATTTCAGTGCCAGTCTAAAGGGAAGGCACATCATTCATGAGGGGCACATTTAATGAGCCAACTGTCCACTTTCAATAGCCTGCAATTCATTCCAGCACTTGGTTATTTGGCTGCCTTTTCATTAGCAAAACAGTTTGAGTTTTACTGTTGAACTAAATACACAGCTGTCATTACAAAGGACACCGTGATTCAGAAAAATATAACTGCTTAATGTCTTTGTGTTTCACAGATTACACAAACTTTTAAAGGAAAATGCATTTAGCTTCTGTTACCAGTCTGAAAATTCATGCAGTGAAAAATATCATTCGTCATGTGTAAACTGAGAAATATAGTTGTAAATACATGTAGTTAAAACTGACATATCTCACCTTAATGGCTCCAGTGACCATGGTGATAAAAATCTGAGACACATGATACATGGAAGCTATATATATGTATATATATTATGTGTATGTTTAGTAATAATATACATGTAAATAATAAAATAATAGTAGCCAGATTAGTATTACAGCACACAATCCAAACTCACTCAAATTGTTGAATTTTTTTTTTTTTCATAATTTAGTGGGTTTTGGATGATGTTTAGTTTTCATGCATGGATTTCATGGCATGTTATGAGGGAGAGCAGGGATGTTCATCCCCATTTTACAACTGGAATAATCAAGACATAGAAAGATGAAACAGATTCCTGAAATTCTTATGGAAGGTCAACAGCAAAGTCAGGAAGGGATCCTGTGCCTTATTGTTTTTACCAAGTCTGTTCCCATTGTAGCTGGTGTTGGTGTTAACTTCCAGAGATTTCTGTGGAAATAGAAAAGGAAAATCTTTTTATGAAAATGCTCTTTCTCTGTCAAGATGTATGGAATTTCCTGCCAAAACTGCAAAGCCCATGAATGTCTTAGGAGATGTATTTTGCAATGACAAAATTCAACCTTCTCCATGCTGACTGAGCTTATGTTCCAGCTGAGATACAGAGATGACTGTGATGGAAGCTGTAAAGATACATACAACACAAATATATCACTATTTACAAAATTTATTGGTAGTATCTGAAATCACAAAACATGTTATTGTACCAATGCTCAAATTCAAATGGGACAGAGGCTGCTTCACTTCGAGGGCTATTTACTGTGTTGTGTAATCAAAGACCTTTCTCTAGAGCAGAAGTAGGGAAAATTACACATGTTATGAATTGGGGAAGTATCACTTCTCTTCAAAAGTGTCTATAAATATGGTCTAAAATCGTTTCACCTACGGCTGTGAACTCATCAGTATCAGAACAGAGCAAAGCTAAAACTTTGTCACTTTTTAGATAAAGTACCTAATACCCATGATAACATGAGCACACACACACACATCTGTGTTTATGTGTATGTAAACATATGTATATACATATGGATAAACACAGATAAACGAAGTATTTAGGATATTTCACTTTCCTCTTAGTCTGAGCAGTGTGCAGTCTGCACATTTGGCTGACATCCCGTGAAGTGCTTAATCATATTCTACCCTGTACACATACCTGGTACCCAGACAGCCAATGAAGTGAGTCAGCTGTTTAAATTTACCCACATGGTTGATTGCTTCATGTTACCAGGAGCACCACATTCAAGGCTCTACCAGAAATAGCCCTAAACATAAATCCTGTCAACTGGAGAAGGTAGTAAGTTCCTGCAACTGACATCCTGCTTTCTGAAAAGAATTTTCTAAGTACTAAGGCTGGATTGTCAGTGTATAGAAGGTGCTGCCCGCCTTTATGCAAAACAGCAATGACCACTCAGACGAACTTGTAATTACATGCAAACATGTAGGAAAGGCAACTCTATTAAAGACCATTTGAAAATGGATTCTAACTGTTCTGAGGATGTGGAGAATAAACATCTGAAAAAGGAGATGATAGGAGATTTCTAAGTTTTAAACCAATTTTGTCTGAGCATCTGTATTCTAATGCTTTTATTATAGTAGTGCTAAATTATAAACACATTGTCTATCTGTTCCCACTGCAGATACTTTGAAAATATTTAATAGGTGCTGCTAATTGCTCATATTCGTAGTCTCTGGGGAGTCCTTTTGCCAGTACCTGTCATCTTCTGGAAGTGTCAAGCACTAAGGGATTCAAAATTTATTCTGACACTTCCATGACTTGCAGCCCAAACAATGACAGTAACTCAAACTTTTTCTTCACCAGCCCGTAGTAATGTAGCCTCTTATTTACCCACAATTTCAGTCAAATAGATAACATACATCCATTAGGCTGCATTTTTCTGGAACACAATAGGTCTGTGCAGATTGGTTTATACATTGCATTACCTACCGACATTGTCCTTCTGTTTCATGCCTTCTTATTATTTTCAATGCATCAGAAAAGATTTATGGAGATCATGGGGAGGCCGTAAAGGAGAAAGTTATATGTGTTAAAGAGGATATGAAAGGAGCATGGTCTGATATTTTAACAGTAGATGTGGGGTGAAAGGGCTGGATTTTGATTTTAAGAGAAAGTTGTGTCAAGGTTTATTGACATTTAGGTCACCGGCAGAAAGTATAGGTAGAAGATTAAATTGCAAGCTGCAGGTAGCAGTTGAATTCTTCATACTAAGGGAAAGAAAACAGACAATTAGTTTTCCTGAGTTTTAAGACATGAAGCCAGATGGAGGCCATCTAAACTTATTGCTGTAAAGCAACAATTAGTGATCAGTTCTGTAACTTTCATTGCCACTGGACCAGTTGCCTTGTGTTATGATGCTGAAGCTGTCTTGGGCTGGGATTATAGTGAATATTACAAAAGAAAGCTAAGAGTTAACATTTTATCCCAAACTCAAGCTGATGGCAATCTTTTAACTTTAGCAGGGTAATTGTCAGCTGAGTATGGCTGAAAGAAGAATGCTGGTCCAGGCAGGATTTGAATTAGTACAGAGATGAAAGGCTGCATAACCCCTTAGCAGCCACTGAGAAATCCTCTTTCCTAGTTTCACTGCTCTAACAGTTTTCTATAGCGAAAGGTCAGCAGCTATTACTGAAAGTTCTTTACACTGTAGTCCTTCATTTTGCACAGGATCACTTTTTTTTCTTTGAAATCGGACTAAAAATCCTAACAGCAAGTCATTGTGGCAGTAATATATTTGGAGGAAGTTATAGTGTGCAAAAACTGCTCTTAGGAAGATGAGGAAAGTTACCTGGACTATTTAATAATCCTATGGTTTTTGGCTTTATTCATAATGTCTCTATGGAGTGTTGGTTATACTGCTGTCTACATGAAGGACAAGTGATAAGCCCTTGATATCAGTTTGAGATAGGAAAAGTGTTGCTACCTGTTATCATTACAAACCATAGTGAATGACTAACAGAGAGAACAATGCTTTGGGCTGTATCTGGAGTTCATGTGTTGAAGAAGTTCAATACTAAGTCATTTTGCCCACTTAGCTGATACTAGAATAATAATTTATTCCTGGAAGTAGAATGTATTTATTATTATTTTTCTAATAGTTTTCTAAGTATCTGCTTTAAGTTTAAGATAATTCTGAAAGTAGAATAAACCTTATTTGACTTGTTTGGTTCACTTCCTCCAATTGACATTTCCAAGCTGATAAGGCACAGCAATCATACTTCCCTGAAGATCTCAGTGTTACAGAAAAGCATATTACTTAGCCTTTAGATGCAGTTGACCTTATGATGAAACGAGTAAGGAGAGAATTAATGTTCCTTAATTGTCCCTGTGATCATCTAAGGAAATTTGGCATAGCACATATTTTTTTTCCTTTATACTTACTCTTTCGATGAGTTACTGAACTGAGTTCTGAGTGTTGTTTTCGGTGTTCCAGTTGTGACATCTGATTATGAGTAACTGTATGCCCCATGACTCTTATAAGTTATGGTATCAATTTATTGGTGGAAAAACAGTAGACAATTCAAAATATAAAATATTGAAAGCCATAATCTTGGCAAATACAGGTCAAATTAATCAAGCAGACTTAACTTCCATACATATCTCCATGTAATACCACAGTCATTGGAAGTGCCTGACTGCCTCTTAATTCCTAAGTGTCTGTATGCCACCATATAGTGCCTGTACATGCCACCAGGCCCATACAGAACCATGGTTAATGAGATGCCCATTAATTGCTCAAGACAGATTTTAACTGACAGCTCCAGAAATGAGACCCTCAATATGAAGCTGGAGAGGATCTCCACCATGCCAACATAGCCCCAGACTTTGGTTGTGCTTGAAGTATGCTTCAGCTGGATGTAGCTTTTGCCACAGCCCAGGAACCAGGTGTGTAAATGACACTGTGTGTACAGAATAGTGTACTGCACAGAACAACACCTTGCGTCCAAAAAAATCAGCTTCACATCTTTACTTGTTCCTGATTTAAAGTGGGGACTTGAACTTGCATTTTCCACATAAGACAGGAACATCCTGGGTGCCAAGCTACTCTGTCTCTTAGGAAGGCAAAGTGACCTTAGATACAGAAAGACGTACAGTTTGGTGTTCCAGGCAGAAATGAGTGGGTGTCCCTGGAGAGGTCAGCAGATTAACTTGAGCCAAATCCCTTTTCCTGTGGGATCAAGACTTACATGGCTTCTGAGGATCTTGTAGAGTGAGTTTTTGGCCTCCTCTCACACCGTGCCATGCAGGGGCAAGAAGAGGCTGGGGATTATGCTGTGTCAGCATGGAATTATATTCCAGTGTGACTTGTCACTAGTGGCAGAGGGTTAGCTGTCTGGTAATCAGCTTCCAGACATGACCAAGAATATCCCAGAGCTAGGCAGTGTCTGAGAAACATGTAGTATCCTCTGCTTGTGCCTGTGCAGTGCTGTGGAGCCTGCCAAGCATCAGGCTTAGTCTGTGTTTGGCTCCAGTTGGCAGAATGGAGCTGCAAGGCCTCTGCTGTGCTGCACTTGGACTTTCTGCCTGGGCAACTCAGTCTTTAAAAGCTATTTGCTAGTGTCATATTTTCCTTTTCCTTCTGGCAATTATTATTAAAAATAGCAGCAATGTATTCCACCACTATAAATACATTAATAAACAACCAAATAAATACCTGTGCTAACCATGTTGATTTAATCTTTGTGTTGCTCTTAGATGAGTGGGAGTCCCTGGTCCTCTGTCATGGCTTCTTTTTGGGGTGACAGGTCCAGATACCACTTTGTGCCATGACCAGTCTGATTTGCTTGGTCTCTGTCTGTGGCCTTCTTGGGCATAGTCCTTCCCCCTTCCCAAACTCCTAAACACCTTTGTCTGTCTCTCATATTTGCTGAGAATGATTCTTGCATAAGCCACGGCGCAACCTCCTGAGAAACAGTAATTGTTGACAGTAGTTTCTTATTACAGAGATGAACAGAGTGATTTTTCAGGAAGTGGTGGCAGCTCCTAGAATACTGATAGGCCTTTTTTTAATCAAGTTTGTCTCTTTTATTCTCCTGCAGTTCTTTAGTGACTTGATATTGTTTTCTAATGGTGCAGGTGTTTTTGGTTTTGTTTAGCACAGTGTCAGGAGCTGTCAGCACATGATTCATTGATATAATTTTGTGATTATATTATATGCGCAAGGAATTATATAGCAAACCATGAAAACTGATAGGAGTGGAGAGTGAATGGAAATGCAGAGGCATCAGAAAGAACAACAGAAAAGTGGCATATGTTGATGATACCTATATTAGCAGGTCTTCAGGATCTCAGTGCATCTATATATAGATTCTCAGGACACCTGGAAGTCAAAAAACATTGAGTAAGTCTTAATAACTGCTGGATAAGAAACAAGTATTACACTTCCTTCATAAAGAATACAGAAAAGCACATCCAAACCCAGATTGTCATCACCAACCTAAGGACAGCCCAAGAGACACGATGAGGACTGAGGAGCTGGCATCCCTCACCTTTTGTAGCACCTAAGACAGACATACTGACCACCTGGGTACTGCTTCATTGTTTTAACACAGTTTATTCTGGATTGGGAGTTAATAGGGACTCACTATCATGTATATAGACACATATATAATTTGAAATTGCTTAAATTCATATCCTCCAAACTGTAAGTCCATTGTCAGACACAGCTGTCAGATATAGCATGCCTAGAAAAAGCAGATTTGACAAGAAAAGTTCCTTGCTGAACTGTAGCTATCTTGGAGAAAAGTAGTAGGAATATCTCATTTTTACCAATCAGTGTAAAAATTCTAAAAATCTGAACTAGTTAGGTACCATGACATTAACACTGGCCTTTCATTTTGATCGTTTTGTGGTAACAGATCTTCTTCAGTACTCCCTCTGGATATATTCATGGTGTATTTATTTGTGTATGTATTATCACTGTACTTTAGGTCTGATGGCTCTTTTAGGTAGCTTCTTGTGTAACTTCTCTAACCTTTTATTAATACCACTATGTTGTATCCATTGTGTATCTTCCTGTAGTTGTGATTTCAGGTCACCAGTACACCAGTACAGAGAGCTAGAAAAGGAGCGTTGATGGCTTTTACAAGAAAACTTTGTGTTTCTCCTTGTCTGTTGAAGCAGTTACAATGGTAAAGCCTCAGATCACTATGAAATATGGTATTACTTCTGTACGCCATTCTATATTATTCCCTTATTTTCCAAATTCACTTATTATTCCAAAACACAGGATGAAAATTGTACGTTGCTTTTGTTTAGCAGTTTAAATTGGTTTTACATTTTTCCTCAGATGAAAATGTTCTTATAAAAAATACTTTTTATTTTCTGGTGAAAAGTCTTGGATGACAAACTCAAACCCAACATCTTCCCAAGATGTTTCTCACTTGTGCAACAGGATTCAATGTTTCTCAGACCATTTGCCAGATTCTTGAAGATGTGAATGCCTTAGAGAAAATATTTGATAAATATATTTGACAGACTTGATAAAATATCAACCCTGTTCCCTGATTTTAGAACCTGTAGATCCCATGGCCTGATTTTATCCCGGCTGGTAGTCAAAAGGCTCATGCTGACTATGTGCTTGAGCAAAATGTAACCAGAGTGACCAGTGATTGCTTGCTCACTCCCTCGCCAGTTATAATAGGAGTGAGGGGCTTAGATGCTTCCTTTGTTTCAAACCACTTTTTCAGCACAGCATGCAAGCCTGGCAAATGCAGCTTTACTGCAAACATTGTAACTCTCCATCA
Source organism: Actenoides lindsayi (assembly GCA_025331215.1). Classification (NCBI taxonomy): domain Eukaryota; kingdom Metazoa; phylum Chordata; class Aves; order Coraciiformes; family Alcedinidae; genus Actenoides; species Actenoides lindsayi. Next base: position 36,742 of record WTSP01001324.1, on the reverse strand, counting down.
TGTGTACCTGAAATAATGCTTAAGTCAGTGATTAATGTGTAGCCCACTCTCTACTGGTCAGGTGTGAAAAAAATGAAGCTCCCATGACCACTGAAGTGAGTGCATAATCAGTCACACATACCAAGACCCCTGGACTTTCTAAATCTCTCGCAGGACAGAGAGAAAACTGATGACCCAGGTCCCACCTGTGCTGCAGAAGGCAGCAGCATCTGGCCAGTGAAATGTTCTGCCACAGCTGATTGAGCAAACAGCTGCATTAAGCACCAGCTGTCAAGTATCATGATGCTAAAAGCTTGCCATGTTTCCTGTCATGTTAGTTCTATGGCTACACTTTGGTCCCCACAATGGGCTGTGAGGAGAGGGAAAAAAAAAAAAGAACCTTGAATATCACATACAAGCTCTCTCACCACAACTCCAGCCCTTAAAAGACACAATCGCAGCCCCAGAACTAACAGTAGATCTCACTCTGTTCTTGGAAAGAAAAAACTTTTTCTTTTAAAAAAATTTCTGGTTTGTTAGAACTTTGATATCTCAGATGATTGACCTTGATCTGAACCTGGTAATGGACAGGGAGCTTCACTCTGTTCCAATCTGCCTGAGGTTATGATGTTGGCTCTGGGAGAGATGGAGAGAGTCTTTTGCTAGTAATGTGTATTAAGGAAATGGGGTTCCAGAGGTTGGCAAAGAATAACAAGGACTATACAACCTGTGCACCCAGATGGACCCAGGTATCCTGCATATGTGTCCAGGGCTCCAAGTCCCAGCTTTCATATAACCCTGCTGCATAACCTTGGCTCATACTGCTGTGATAGATGTGTGAGAAGTATGTCAGAAAGGTAAAATTTTAGATAGAAGTAGGATTGTGGAGACAGGATTATTAGCTGCTGAAGCATTCAAAAGGAAAACACATCATGGAAAGGTATGAAACCTTAAAGGAAATACCCAAGGAGGCTGGTCAAGGGTTTGTCACAATCATAGTGTCATTGAATTGAATCGTTGTTATTGGTGTTGATAGAATTGATGGGGGATGGTAGCTCAGCAACACCTACGATGCCTTTCAGACAGCTGCAGAGGATGAGCCCTCCAAGCCTGCAAAGGCTTTTTAGGACTGGTAAGCATACTGATGCCTAATAGATAGGCATTATAATCTAATGGTTTCTTAATTTTAAGCATGTATATTCTGCTCAAAATGACTATGCTCCACTGAAGATGTCCAGAACTGACCCTGAAAACAGGCCAGAACATCCAAGAACAGAAAACCTGGAGGTCAAATAAGTGATTGTGGAAAAGTGATGACTTACTTCAGGCTGTGGAGATCAGAAAGATGTAGTAGTTTAGCTTGGAGGAAAACTGAGGAGGAGGAATTACCAGCAGTTTTCTACCATAGTCAGGAAAAGAGGTAGTGAGAAGTCATACCAAAAGTCCCTCTCTATTAGAACAGTGTGTTTAGCATGGTAGACTCTTGGCATGCTCAAACTGTGCACTTGAAAGATCCCTCTCTGTTCTCACAGTTTCACTGTATTTTTTTCTGCTAAGAACACATTTCTCCTAAATAATAATAATTCAAAATACTAATTTTTCTTGGTTGCAGAGCAGAAAAAACAGAGAAAGGTACTTCCAAAAGACCCTGATGCATTCTGTCTCCAGCTACATGGTAACCACAGAAGGTCTCTAAAGAGTACAGAAAAGGTAGATATTTAAACAGTTTGCAAATTCCTAACAGAGGGAAATTCATTTACATAGAGAATATGCATCTTAATGCAGTGTACTGCTCGCCAATCAAGGGTGACAGAATTTCACTGTATTTGCCACAGATGTTTACCCTGAGGCTTTACATACTTTCTTATTACATCTCTTTCTTAATCTTACTTTCTCACTAACCCGCGAATTAATTCCAATGCTTATTTAGTTACTTATTGTAAAGGTTAGTGTCTTGCATCTGGAGGGTCTTCTGTAGGAGATATGCGTAGCTGTCTTAAAATTGGTTCTCTCCAATGGTTGTTAGAATTAAACAGTACCTGAGAGGACAAAAATTAATTTCTCATGTCTTAATATTTCTCCTCATTCAATAGCTACTAATAATTAATGTTGCTAGGTATTTAAGATACTTACATCGATATCCTTGGTTATTGACTATTAGATAAACTTCAGCAAATTATTATCAATTTACAAGCACAATGTTTATTTTTTTTACCTTCATTGATCTTAAGTTTCACTATTCTTGCCAATTCTATTTAATGTCTTGTCATTTTCTAAGAGTTAAGGAGTTGTTAAGTCACCTTTTTAACTTGTAAAGGTGTTTCTTTATGTTGATCTTGGTTTATTTTTTAAACTCTCATTTCTGAAAATTTTAAGTCCATAGGTTTGCTGGGTTTAGTTCAGGTATTGAATTTCATTCATCGTATTGTCCTTCATTTTCAGATTTCCAAGATCTGTTCTCATGTATTACCCACACATGTGATTCACAAAATTTCTTGAAATTTCATTAAAAGTTATTGTAGCAGAAATATTTCTGCTAAGTTTTAGACCAAGCTGGAAAAGTATTCATTCTGAAAGAAAACATTTACGATTTCCTCATGACAAATTACTAGAAACTTACAACTGTGCTTTCTTTCTCTATGGTTTCAGGCCATGTGACCCTTGTTTCCACAATTTACGATCTTTGAGGATAAGTATGTTTTGCTTGTCCAGAAGATCTAACATCTTTTGCAGCTGCCATGGACTGTGACTATACTATTCCATTTTCTTTCTGAATACTGATAGATTTATACTTCCTTTATTTTCATTACTGAGTGCATAATTAGAAAAAGACCTTGAATATAGTACTATAATAATATCACTGTATTATTAATGTGAAAATAATTTCCTTGCTTTCTGGGGATAATGGAGATCTTATTTGATTTTTAAATTATTAAAACTCACCTACGATGCAGATACCGGCTAACAGATTTTGTTATTAGTTTTCCAGACAATGTGAACTTTTAACTACTACAAGACTCTAGTAAGGCTTGTAGTTAATTGCTTCTTGTCAAGAAGACGATTTTTTGGTATATATCCCCAAAAGTACATTTCAGCCCAATAATGAATTAATTTATTGTGACCTTCCTAAACTCAGATTCTGGGTTAGATTACATAATTTAGTGCCATGAAGGGACTTCTCTTTTTGAACTAAATTCAGTAAGAGAAACTTCTCTTTGAACAAAACCAACACATTGGAGGTGGGAAGGATGCCAGATATGGTATGTGATAGATCATTATGCTTGCAAACCAAAGGTTTGAATCCAAAGAATGAACCAAAGAATCATTTTGATTTTTCCGTGAGAATCATAGTTTATGAGACCAAAGTGAAATGATAAGGTGTCACATTTATGCTGCATTATACTACTTTAAAATCAGAGAATTCATTTGTTTTAGTGTGAACTCATTAATAAAATCTTTTTAACACAATAACTAGAACTAGTTTACTAGTTGTTCTCTCATGTATGAGAACATGCTTTCATGTTCTTAGTATCCAGTGGAAGATACTGCAAGTAAGAGAATGAATATATTTCATTAGTAACTAACAGCAGAGTACAGGGGTAGGACAGACGTACAGATTTACTAGGGCAGGGAAACAAGCTGTAGCATCCCTCTCAGCATCTCCCAAGTAGTTTCTCTGCCCTACGATGTGGTTCACACTGCTTCTAATCTGAATTTGAATTCATAGATAATTAAGTGCAGCTACTTGTAGTTTGCAAAATGTTGAGGCTTCTTCAGATGAAATTTGTGAAGTACAAAATATATTCTAAAGGTGGTTAAAATATCAGGTGCATTTGGATGCACTCTACCAATATCATAGAAATAATTTTCACACCAGCTCCAGTCATTAAATTATCTTGCTTTTCACATTGATGAATAGATATTCAGAGGAGGGCCACAAAAATAATCAGAGGCCTGAAGCACCTCTCCTGTGAGGACAGGCTAAGTGAGTAGGAGTTGTTCAGCCTGGAGAAGAGAAGGTTCTAGAGAGACCTTATTATGGCCTTTCAGTACTTAAAGGGGGCCTGTAGGAAAGACGAGACAGATTTTTTAGTAGGGCCTGTTGTGATAGGACTAGGGGTAACAGTTTTAAACAAAAAGAGGGTAGATTTGGACTAGATACAAGGAATAAATCTTTTACAGTGAGGGCAGTGAAACAGGTTTTCCAGAGAAGTGGTAGATGCCCCTGGAAATATTCAAGGTCAGGTAGCACCTGATCTAGTTGAAGATGTCCCTGCTTATTGCAGCATGGTTGGACTAGATGACCTTTAAAGGTCCCTTCCACCCAAACCATTGTATGATTCTATGATTCTATGTTATGTCTCCTAGAAAGGATACTGCCATAACAGTCAGAAAACTTGAATCATACTCTTTATCATTGATTCACTGATATTTTTTTTTTTCCATGCCGTTGGCAAATCATTTTGCCTTTTTGTGCCTCAGTTTCCTCTCCAATTTCTCACTGATACAGTTTATAATCTCTTTGGTACTGCTATTCACTACATGATGGCAGAGCATCTTACAGAATGGATCTGACACTGGGAGTATTGGATAAACTAGTCATATCAGAAAAAGATGCAATTTGAATTTGACCGTGGTCACTGTTTTTGAGTATATACATACTGTGCAGTCATGCAGGATAATTTTCTTTACATTTATCCCTAGGAAAAGACAAGCAAACAGACAGTTATGACAGCATACTTAACTGCAAGCTCATTCAGCTATTGTTACTTGGAATATATATATGAAAGTATATAGATCTAGTAATTGATATATATGTATATTTTATTTTTAATTTTGAGATAAAGAGTATGATAATATTTATAAAATGTTACTGTCATAAACAGCTCTTTAGTGTGGTTTTTCTTCCTTGGTATAAAAAATGTTTCATAATGAGAAAATGTCAATTCATGCACCTGTATCTCTTTCTCTCTTAAAAGAAGACACGACCCAAAAGCATGAAATATAACACTGTCTGAATATCTAGCAGAAATGTGTCCCTCTTTGTTTAGAGAGAAGGACTTGCAGAGTTCAGATTTCCTAATGTCCATGTTTTTATTAAACATTTCAGAGGTCTAGTGCTCTGCCTTTCTTTTCTCTGTGCCTCATTGTACCAAAATGGGGTATCATGTCCAATTTCAGTCTTGCTTCACAGCAGTACACATCACAGTAGCAGATGTCAATGTTTAATCTTGTCTGTAGCCTTAACTGATGACAATGCTCAATGTAGAAGTACATTTCAGGGCACTGAAGATGGACCAAGGATTCTTATTCTTCAGGGAAATGATTAATTTTAAACTTATTTCTTTCCTTGTGTCTATATTTAGTGTAAGAACAAATCATTTTCATATAATTTTCTGTTCTGGTTACAATCTTAAGGGTGTCAAGGGAATGGATAAATGGATAAATGTTCTGCTATTTTCTCTTTTTTATTATTATAATTTTTCTCACAAGATTGAGAAAAAAGGGAGAATATAATGAGAATAAAAATGCACAGTATTGAAGCATTAAAATTTGGTGATAATTCATCCCTGTGACAGACTACAGCAAGTATAGAATGCAGGGTAAGATATATTCATTCTCCTGACAAAACCTGTAGAAGGAGTAGGAAATGGTATGAAAGTAATTTACTCTTATGACAATCGTCCTAAGGCAGCAGTCTCATGTCATCTTAGAAATGTCCCCTGTGACAACATAGCTGTGGATATTTTATTCAAAGGTGCTCATCAGTTCAGATTTATTTCTAATGTATGGAAACAATGCTAGATTTTGTTCATAGGTCATTAATTCTACTTTAAGAATATGAATATCAGTTTTTCTGTCAGACTGTTTAAAAGGAAAGGATGTCTTCACTCCGAATTTCTAGATGTTGATGATATAGGAGTTTTTTTATGATGCGATCAAGCAAAACTAAAAACAATCAGGTTTTGACTTTTCCCTGCGTGGTTTTAATTCTGAAGTACCATGTTATTTACATCAATGAGAATAGTATTGTTTCAATTTAGAACTCTGGCCCTTGATTTAATCCCAATGCAGCTACCAAGATGTAGAATAGTACATTTTTTCCTAGCAATGTTGGCATGAGCTTTGTGGGCTTGAAATATGTCACTTGAAATTACCTGTTCACACAGAATTTAGCAACAGTAAGTGCTCAAATAAAAAACCTGTTAGAGCACAGAGCATTATCTCTTTCCCTAAATTGTTTCAATTGCGTTTAATATAGTTTTACTGAGAAATTGTCCCAGGAAATTTCCTGTTAAGTGATCAGCCAATGCAATAAGCTTTAGTTTTAGACAGTATTTTCCATGTGTTAGAAATCTCAAGGTGCACTTCCAGAAAGGTTTAGGCACTAGAAATGTTGTAATTGTCTGGGTGGACGAAGTAATTGCTTTATGTTGAGCAATAGTTTGCACAATGCTGGTGAAGCTTTTTTTTTTTTGTCCAAAGACAGAGGCTTACATAGACCCTGTACTAAGAATGAAGGGATAGATGAACTGGCCTTTGGACAGAGTATCAAGGAGCTGGAACAAAGGTGTCCTTAATGTGTACCGAACAGCCAAAGCCTACCTCTGAGTTGCAGAAAAATAGAGATTGTATTATCTCACTGATGGTTGTCATGAGACTAATTTGAAAGAAATCTAAATCTAGTCATCTGTCACCCTGAAGGATCCATGTAGTAAGGTATTTAAAGTAGCTAAGATTAGATCAGCTTTATTTGCAATTTAAATGTGCTACAGACTGTTTTTTGAAAGTGTATATGAGAGTCCTAGGATGTGAAGTGTAATTCAGTGGGGGGTTGTATTTGAATTGTATTAAGGTAGTATTCCTCAAGCTATCTTTTTGCCCGTATTTGGCTTTCCTCCACATCTAGTTTTTATGGGAAGGCTGAGATGTGTGTACACAACCACCAACTCACGGCACGCTCCGGTTGCTGTCTCTGTAGCCCTGGCACAGCGCTGGTGTGGGATGGCTAGGCTGCCTTCACTGTGCTAGGCCAGCTTCTGCAGGCAGTGCTTGCTCTGAAGTGCCTCTAGAGCCAACACCCACACAAGAACATGTTTATATATTACGCCTGGCTTAAACAAGTTAAACACAGGCCATGTGAAGAGGTGCAGGAGTGCAGATCTCTGTATGGTGTGGGGAAGCACTTTGCTCTAACACAGAAGTACCTTATTCATGGGCAGGAACAGGGGTTGAAATGTACCTGTCTGAAGATTGTTCTGGAGGGCTGACACTAGGCTAGTCCTTCCTCAGCCAGCATCTTATGAAGAGCCCTCTCCTTGGGCTGTAGGTCTCCCTGCTCACTGCAGAGGTTTGATTCAGGAGTTTGGATTCCAAGTGGTTAAAAAACTCTGCAGTGCTCTGTTGTTTTTTGGGGATGTGACTCTGAACTGCCACTGGTTCCCATGAAAATACCAGGCAGCATTTACAAGATAAGAAACCACAATTTAAAATCACAAATAATTAATTTCCCTTCTCTTTACTGCTTTGTCAGGATGACTTGAAGGATTATGATAGTGCAGGGCCCAAATGGAGATTAACACGGTTTTCTTTCCTAGTTAGAAAACCAATGTACTCTCATCTCTGTCCTATCACAGACTCTTCTGCTCTCATTCTGGGGCATGGCAAACCTATCCTGGATTCTTTAGCTGTTGTGAAGTATACCAATGTCTAGATGCTGTAGCTGACAATGTAATGTAGACACAATGTTTCTCCTCAGTAGGGGTGGTTCTAAAAATGGTTATCTTTGTACAAGTACTACAGATTCATTTCTATCCTACCAGAATTACAAGCCTGCATGGTAGGAACAGCATCAGGTAGAAAACATTGATATAAAAGATTAATTCATCATTATTTGAAGAATGGAGGATTTTTAACCTAAGAAAAAAGCTATCTGGGTGCTATCAGTTTAACAGGGTTATTTCAATAAGTCCAGTCTTACCCCACTATGTTGAGGTCATTGAGTGGTCCAATACTGCATAGTCACTGCAAATATACACCTTATTCTTGCCTTGGAGGCTGCCTTTGGGGCAATTCTGGTCCTGGCACCACCAGCAATTTTTAAGATATGGTCAGGCAGATCCCTGTATCCCTAGTGATGTTCTTGTTTCTCCACCACAAAGTGACGATAATTATGCTTAGCTAATATCCAAAATATTTATCTAAAAGCTCTTCCAATTGCTTTAGATAATTAATTAGTAAACTTTGTTCACCATTTTTAATGTAGTCCATGTATTACTATTCTTCTTTATAACCAATATGTCCTTTCAGCTACAACCTCCAAGAATCAGACTTGTTTAGTAACCAAAAGCAGAGCATAGACAGTACAGCAAAGCAACGAGCACATGCGTTAAGAGATCGCACCAAGGATAACTTAGGACAAACAATTGGCTCAGGTGCCAGAGAAAAACAGAATGAAAAACAGTAAAGTGAGAAAAGGACATTCAGCAGGGCAGAATATTTATCCCTCAATTATAGCAACATGCTCTTTAGTTTGGTGACTATAAAACCCATGCCGAACTAGGATGCATTTCTTTTCCAAGAGACAATATGTTTGTGTTAACAATAAATGATCGTTGCTTTTTAACAGTGCAGCATTTTCTAATCAGATGCCAGAATGAAGACAAAGGAGGCTGAGTTTACTTAACTTCTCTCAGGTAAACAAGGGGTCATACACAGCAACACGCTAGATTTTAGATTTGAAATGGCAGTCAGTGTCTGTCTTCTACAGAGTTATCAACAATGTCAAAACTTCTTTCAGTCAGCTACTGGCATATAGGAAGAAACTAATGATTGTGGGAAATTGTTACTCTGTAAAGCTTGGAACTGATGTCCTTAATTTCTTGCTAGAGATTAGATACTAGTAAAACAATAATTTTAATCTCAAAACTTGTCCAAAATCCTACTAACAAGAAAATGCTATGATGAAAATCCGTATTGTGCTAATCATATTGTCAAGAATAATGAAAATGTTTCAGTTGGTCTTCATGTAAATGGGTTAGATATCTCAGTGTCTCTGTATAGAAGTTGCCAGCTCAATGCATTTTTTTTCTGGAGACCTGTCAAACCCTAACACGGCAGTATGTTCCTTCTGCATGAGATGAAACAGCTACACTGCCAGTAAGAATATGTCAACATGGTAAATTTTCGCCTCTGTGGAAGTGGGCAGCTTGGTGATTGCAGCCTGATTGTGACACTAAGGAACATTACTGTCGACTCTGCTACCTCAGTTCAGAGAGGAAACACAAAGGTATGTCAGCCTGGATAATCTTTTAAACGGTTTTAAAATGCAGATAGTGGTTTCCCCCTCTTGGAAGACAAATTGCATGTCAAAGGTATCACTATGCACTGAATAGCTGTGTGGTGATAGGAGGCTTTTGCCTCTCTTCTAATTTGGTTCCGGTATAACAAATGCACACACTGAATAATTTGGATCTGCACTTCCTGTATATTTCCTTGTTAGAAGGTTTGCAGATAGGTCGCTTGCATCAGCAGCTGCAGAAACATCTCCCAAAGCTAGTCCGTCATAGCTATCTCCTTGCAAGGGCAACATTGATTCTTTTGTATGTCCATTAGCATGTCTGTCACAGGGGGGATGCTGTTAGTGTGTTTTGATTGCTGGTATTCTTATTTCTAAGGTACCTTTTTTTTCCTAAGAAGTTTTTTGTTTTGTTTTTATCCTCTTGGAGGATATTAGAAATTACATTTTTCATGTTACTTTTCAAAGAAAAAGTAATAATTATACAATAATATAACAATATTTTGTAGTTCTGTAGAAGTTTGCATTTACTGTTCTCAAAGTGCCATAAAACCATTTTCTAATGTATGTATTTAGACAAATGGATAACCACAAATCTTGGCCTGATTCTCCTGCCTTTTGTGTTGGCTTTGCCCTTGCAGAAGTGCTAATTTCAGTAAAGAAAATGAGGCTTTAGTTTTTCCTGCCTGGTGGAGGGACTGGCTTCCTCAGATCCCTGCCTGTGTCCATCCCATAATGCCAGGGAGGGCTGGAGAAGCAGTACGGGCAGTAAAGGCTGGGGACATCAGTGACAGAAAGTGTCAGGGCATAAGTCCTCGTGTGAGGAAAGGGGAGATAAAGAAATTTCCCTCGGTTTTCTAGGCAGTAGTAGTCCTCACATCAGTGCCTTGCTGAGCATGAATGAATGAAGACATCACAGAGAGCAAAGCTGTGCAGGCATTTTTTACTTCAGTCACAGTAAACACTGTATGGTGAAGATGTGGCCAAGTAAGAGCAATCTGGAGACAGTCTTCATGATCATGAAAACAGCTGTGTGTAAGCAGCCCCCATAGAACTCAGTGCTCTTGTTTTCTAGATACCACCTCTGGGAACTTTTGCTATGGTTGCAGCTCCATGTAACTGTGGGGATAGGGATGTGGTAAGGAAGTATTTGGGATGTATTAAGAAATTTTCTTGCTTTAAAAAGTAATAAATCCAAAGACAAGTTTGTTTCCTTCTTGATCTGACATGGTATAAGATACCATGTTGTCCTTTAACTTTCCAAGGGATGAGGTAACACCATATAACACTGTTGCAGTAAGATGGATAAATATTTTATTTTCTTCTGAAATATCTTTTATGAGAGAGTAAAATTTTCCTCTTTGTTCACAGAGGATGATGAATCTTTAAGAAATTCTAGCACAGTTGTTCACACCTGTATGCAACACTTGCTTTGCTAAGGAGTTTTGTGCAAAATGGTCTGGGTTCATATCGTATGTGATGTAAGGACCACTGCATGTCAGAGAGGCTGCAACTTGACTCAGATTTGATGCTGGAAGAAGCAGTTCTAACAGCAAGGGCATCAAAAGCATCTCAATGTCAGGTGTGTACATGCTTGTAGGCATCCACATGTTGAATGTCCCACCAAAAAAGTCGCAATCTGCAGATGTTTCAGGAAAGGTCAATGTGTCTGCGCTTGCCGCTCAGGACCATACACACACACTGTAGATGCAGATTTTAAGAGTGGAAATCTACTCCTACAAATATGTTTTGGCAGTAGAAGCTGAGTCTCATCATGGCCAGGAGCCACCTCACCCTGCAATAGGAGTCACTGTATCCACTGGAGGGATCCTACATCTTCAATACCAATTTTCTCAATGGAACAGCTTGATTTCCTCCCATTGTGCTTGTAATAGCTTAAGAGTCAGTATAAGAAATAGGTTTTATTTCAACAATCACAACATTACAGAGATCTTTCAGTCTTGCTCATTGTTGCTGTTAAATTCAGAACACATAAAGAAGCAATAATAGGGTGATTTTTTTCAGCGTAATTTACAGCTGCTGAAGGTGTGGGCCTCAGATGTGCAATTCTGATATAGATACAGCTATTGGTGTGCTCTTTTAGAGGCTGAAGAAGTTTTAGTATGTTTATTTTCTCCTGCTGCCTTGAGACTTTGGGAAACTATGTCCATTTCAAACCAGGCTGGAAAAACTCTTGAACTTGCTGGAATTTTCTGTGTTTCCTTTCTTATTTTTCATTCTCTGAAATTTGTATACATATGATTTTCTGTATTCATGTTCACCCTATTTTTTAGAATTTGTTTGAGAACTTCTCCTCACATTGCATGTTGCCAAGTAAATTGAGTAGAAACTACCTTGTTCTTGCTTAATTTAAGTTTTGCTTATTAAGCTCAGCCAGTTCTGAATACTAGCAAGCTGTCGCTTCTCTGCATAACCTAGAAATCATCACCACATTTAAATAAGCTCCTATAGACATTACATCAGCTTTTATGAATTTCCTAGTGGTGGTTCATTATCTGGCAATAAGACTACAAACACTCTCCTAGCCTGTATCTATTTCTTAGATTTATTTTTTTTCCCAGGATCATAATTCTTGATACACCAACATTTAATTGGTGTGGTTTATGTATTTATCTAACAACAGGAAAAAATTTCCACTACTCCTAATCCAATCTCAGATTCTCATCCTTCTTCACAATTCTCAAGAAACAATGTGCACTGGCATTTTGTACCAAGGCCATAAATATCTTAGTCTAGGCTCCTTACTATAGGATCTCTATTTGAATCTATACTCCTCAGTGTTCATCTCAGTGCTCTTTTGTCCAATAATTAATTTGGAACCTGGTGACCTCTATTTTTGTAACTTCCTCAGCATTTTTTCTCTAAGACAGATCTTTTACCATTAGCAAGTCCAAATCTCTGTAGCCCTAAAAAGGTCATTGTTCAGCTGGCAACATTTCTTTTGTTGGATGGAAAGCATTTGCTGATTTTCACCCTTGTTTTTACCTCCTTACTGTGAGGGAATTGATTTCAAAGGCTTAATTGCCTGCTTACCATCCATTACACTTTAAAATATATATTTTTTTTTTTTTTTGCTAAATGCACCATTCAAAGCAGCATTTTTACCATTATTATATATACTGAGATCATAAAAGGAAAAGAATCATGCAGTTAGCTATGAAAACAATGTCTGCACCATTTTCCTCACAAGTAATCCTATACTTCGTGGCATATTTTGAACGTTTCTGTGGAACTTAAACAACTGTTAAGCAAGTGTTGATTGATTACTACAAGAACAGGGCTTTTGGCAAGAATTAAGCTTAACATTGGCAAGTTGCTTGATAATTATTAGAGTGTGAAACTCAATGCAAATACATGCATTACGCGGGCAGCTCAGTTTCAAACCACATTTACAGTTATGTGTTCCTCTTGAAAGTGATTCTAGAAGCTAGAGTTCTGCTACTTAACATGAAAAAATAAAATTAGAATTGATAATACTTATGGGTGAAATATCTAAAAGTGTTAACATTAATTTCAAAAATAAAATAGCCAAAAAGTGTAGGAGATCTTTGTCAGCTACATTTGTTGATGAAAATTTTCCTATTCCTTTCCTTTCTCTTCAGCTATTCTGCTATGATGTTTCTTGGAAGAATTTCCTTTTATTTTTCTGCGGTTATTTAATTGTAATTCTGTCCAGAAATTTCAGTGAAACCAACCATATAAAATTTGGTGAGGGTTTTTTTTTTGTTAAGAAAGATGACATGCATTTACAGAGTGAAAATGGAAGCATTTTCATCTTGGAATAGAAGGGAAATTTCCTGGGTAGAATCTGAAGGAAAATGCCATGAGAATAAAATGAAACTAAGTATAAACCAGTCATTTTATACTGTTGTGCTGGTATCTGCAAAAAGCAGGATGTAACACTGGTATCCAGGTATCTGCAAAAAACAGGATGTAACACTGGTATCCAGGAGGAGTTCTAATCTTGGAGTGCTGTTCTACAGCGAATGGTGTCTGGACAAGTAAATTCACTGTTTGGTAGCTGCATGTCGCTTGACAACCCTTCAGTTTTGTCCAGATGGGCATAACTTCTTACATAAGGGCTGCTCCCACTTCTGATTTCCTCCATCTTCCTCAGTCCTATGTCTACTTCCTTCTGCCCCCACCAGGGCCACAATCATGCTTGACTCTGTCATCAATTACTCACAAGTGAGGAAATGAGCATCTCTGGAAGATATTAACCTCTTTTTTATTGTGATACTAGGAAACCTGTTTTATGGGTGTCTTTTTCTTTCCACTGGTCATTGGGTGAATAACTCAGACTTTGATGTCCAAATTTTAAATGTCTTAAGTTATAGCAAATGAATCTTGCCCATCATCTCTGAAATCAGAAGTTTTGATCCTGGGAGAAGTTTACTGCTCTAGAGTACAGATGGAGAATAACGTGTGTCTAGTAAACAGGCTTTTGTGGATCCAGATTCATAAGATATGATGGGTACTCTGCACGTTAACGGGAGTCACACTGCTACAGCATCACCAGGCTACATTTAAAATAGCCTTTTCCTCTCAGAAAACTCTGATTTATCATCTTTACCTGGAGTTTGCAGATGTTTAGACTTTCACCATGAAAAAAATTGTAAGGACTCTTTTCCCCTAAAAGCTCAACAAACTAGTTTGACACATATTACAAATATAGTTTCTTGTGTTATGAAGGAAAACATGATGAAAGTGAATGTGTTTTGTTATGTTTGGGTTTTTTTTCCCTTTTTTATTATGTGGTATTTGTCTGCATTGTGCTTTGCTCAGACATTCTTGTCTGAATGTCTTAAGGTCTGGAGATTTTCAAGGCAATCTAGGACAGCATATGGATTTTACAGCACTTGGAAAATTTGATGGTAAACAATAGGATCATCTTGACATTGAATGCGATAGTGCTATGAACCAGTGAAAGCTTCTGTATTCATTCATGGAATGTATAGATAAGTGTTGTATTTTGAAAATTCAATGGATGTTTCTGCACCTGCACACAAAGATTTTGATTTGTATTTCCATCTTCCTTTAGATTACTCAGGAGGTAATGTTCTCAACAGAAATGCCTGTGTTCCCTTCAGAAAATGACAGCTCTCATTTGAGACAGTGTAATTGTAAAAATGTGCACCATCTAAGAAAGTTGCTGTGAGAGAAAGAAAAGATTAGGTGGGAGTGGCTGTTTTAGGATTATTCTTTTTTTTTAAAATAAATGGGATAATTTAGGTATTTCCATTAGGATCTAAGGATCAAAGATCACTAAAATTATGAAACCTTGTTTTATATGGAGAGGGGTGATTTTGCTGATAATGGATTCCCATCTGAGTTGGGAGAGTTCAACGGCCAGATATTGAATGACATGGAGAATAATACAGATATTTATGTAACCACATCACACCTTCAGATACTACTGTACCACATGTATAGCTCAAAATCTTAAATGTTTTGAGGTAGGAAAGATGCTCCTGTGTATAGATTGAAGCACAAGACAATGGACACAAGACCTAAAACAAAAGAAGTATATATAGTTGAGTAGATTCTTCTGGTCTGCCATGGGGTACTGCCTTCAGAACCTAGTTCTCTACATACAGTGACATTATGCATTGTATGCATTTGCTACCTGTTCACCAAGTACACAGTTATGTCATAGTGTAATATAGACCAAAGGATGATAGAATTGTTATAGTAAGACCATATATTAAGACGTGCACAAGTCTCAAAATTTATCATGTTTTAATTTTCAGACCTTGCATAAGTTAATTTACATAGGTTGACTATGTATTTCTAAAGAATGTAAGTGCTTTGCTGATATGGGAAAAAAATGTGTAGATGTGGCTTATGAAAACAATGTTCGAATGCAGACTAGTAAAATAAGCCAGACTTCTAGACTTGTATTTATAATTAAATCTGGGAGCCACTTCATAGTCAGATGACAAAGTGCTGAAATGTGGAGAGCTGCAAAAAAAAATAAGTGGAAATTGTAAAAGGGTTATGATAATCTAGATACTCTTTATATTTGTTTGAACTAAAGACAGAAAGTCATGTTCACTTAGAGATGTGTTCATGTGTGTGCTTACCATCCTGAAATCTGAAATGCTTTTGACTGAGAATACTTTACTGCTTTTATGAAGTCTTACAGAAACATACATTGCCCATTACATAACAAAAGCAGTGGATCAACTAAGTGTGGTTAGAGATTCTCTAAGCAAAGCTGACAAAAGGCCAATTCTCTTTCCGCTTTACAGAGAGACTCCTTTGACTTAATAGATTTGTTCCCATGTAATTGAGGGCAGGACTGTGGCAGAAGAGCATATGGGGAAGTTCATTCTCCTGCCTTCATAAATAAGGAGTTGATTCTGACATAATGTGATTCTCACATAATAGATGATTGTCACATATGTTGCAAAACCCACCATTGTGCCCTCCTCTATATAAGGCTAGAATTGAGCCCAGTGTTTCTATTTTAAGCACTGAAATATGGGGTCTAATTAATGATGTATTTATGTATTATTCCTACACCGGAGAAATAACTCTTATAGAAAGCTTACACTTGTGTAACATATGTTTATTTAGCCTTTCATAGATGCATTATCTAACTGTTGCTTTTATGGTTCAGGCCATGGATTATTAATTGAAACAGTAAAATAAGCAATCATCTTTGGTTGCCATAGCAAAGCTACCCAAAATATAGTTGCTGAGGAAACCATACTGAGAAAATACACAATATATAACCTAATAATGTTGGTATACAGCTTTAAAACTACAAGAATATAAAGTATACTTGTACTCTCATTGGGATATTAAATATTGAATCTGATACATGCTTATTATTTTCTTTTTGAAAGTCGTCCTGTGGCATGTAAAAGTATAGCTTACTTAACTATCAGATATGTTATATGACTGATAATTTTTAGACTATGTAATGATTTTTAAAATAATCCTGCTTCATTAAGGGGAGAAATAGACTTTGGGAAGTGATCATAAATGGGTGAAAAGTAAGCAAACAATGATAAATGCTGCTTTTGTAATACAAATAAAGAGATACAACAATAAGAAAAAGAATAATGAAAAATAGAATTTTTCCTTGCAGCATTGTCAGGAAGGGCTAGAATGACCTGCCACATCCAGGGTGGGTCCTGTAACACATAACGTATCTTTTCTGACAGAAGCATATATGTAACCCTTTTCGATATGCTTCCAGTATGGAGGATCTCTGAACCTCCCCATAATAATCTCCCCAAATGTTCAAAGGCAGCTAAAACCTAACCCATGCTAGACAGAGCAAAGTGACTATTTCACTTGTCTTCACATATTCCTAATTATAAATCCCAGCATGGCTGATTGTCTTTTTCTTGGGAGTAGGACATCATTCACTCATGTTTAGTTTGTGATCCACTGTAATCCCTAAGATCAATTTTTAAAGAACTGCTACCAAAATCAGATGTTGTGCACACTGCATTTGTGCAGTCAATTATTACGAAGAATAGAAACCCGCATTTATTCGTGGTGAATTGTTTCCTGTTCTTCAGTAGATCATTTTTTGCTTGCTAAGAGTATTTGAACTCTGATGATGCTAGCCAAGATATTTGAAGCTCTTTTGAGTTTTGTTTTCTATGAATGTAATAACCATAATAATGAAACAAAAAGAGCTTAAGAAGCCTTTCTATTTAATCTTCAGACTGTTAATGAAAAGGTTACTTAGTACTAACGCCAGTACAGACTGCAGTGGAACTTCAATACGTCCATCTATTTTTGACAGCCATCTACTGTCAGCTGCTATCTGGTCTCCAGTTGTCCAAACAGTTTTGCATCATGCAGTAGATCGAGCAAGACCATATTTCTTTAACATGTGTATGACAAGTCTGTCCTGCTAGATTGCTTTCCCTAGACATCCAGCAGGCTGAGACTTCCCATTACCTGAAGGATTCATACTTGCTTCTACCTCCTGCAGACAAAAATCTCCCTCAGCGTAATCTTCCTTGTTTGTAATCAACTGCTCCCCATGACTGTACCTGTAAAAGACTGTGCTCTCTTATTTTCTTAACCTTGAATAAACCTTCCTTCCGCTGGTTCAACTTTATCCATATTCTGGCTCTCAAAGCTTCTAACTTGGTGCTGAGTATACAGGGTAACATCTCATTATTTGCCTACTCTTAGTGAAAAAGTTATATCCTTTAATATTGACAAGTGAGTCATGTGAGATTTTCCACAAAATATATGCTATGACTGTTTAGTCACATCCTTAATCACGTAGTAAGGTTTCCAGCTCTTCTTATTTAGCTTCACAATTCTGTCAATGAGATGCAGACATTTAGGATATTTAGCAGATCGACTCACCATCCTCTCTCTCTCTTTCCTATACCCTATTGTGGATAGGATTAGCTTTTTCATCTGAGTTTAGACCTTTCCCAAGGGTGATGCTGGTGTTCTTGTGTTTTGTCACAGCTCATTCACAACAGAATATCATGTGACATGAGGAAGACACTGTCTTTGCCCAGTATCACAGGGCAAATGACCACAGAAGGAGTCATGACTCTCCTGGCAATGCAGTCTTCATGACTGTGCACCTACTGCTCCTAATCCCAGCCCTTCAGTCTTTCCTCAGGACCTTGCAAATATTCCTGATCTGGTTCATGCCAGGGCTGGGCAGGAGGGGGCTGGTGAATGAGTGGGGCTGGGAATGTGACTGGGGCAACCCAGTGCCACACAGAGCTGTAGTCACAAGACCAGTCTGAGCTCCCACCAGGATGTCTATGGGGCAATTTGGGGTCCGGATCAAGACCATCAGGGCACAAGGCTGGATGAAGGCAGAGCTACAAGGTGCCTTCAGCAAGCACCGTAGAAGGGAGCCTGGGCTCAGTGCAGGTTCCACCTTGGGGGAGGTACCAGAGATGATTTTTCACAGCCCTTTTTCACAACTTAGCTGTTTTCTGTGAACTGGATCCTAAGTTACATGGCTGCACCAGATCAGGGCTGACCTTGAGCATACAGAGTTAAACCCAGAGGAGGGCTACTGTCATGGTCTGTTTGGATCACTCAGATTTACGGGACAATGTACTCTGTAACTAAAACTTTATTTTATGAGCTCATTAGGAAAGAAAGCAAACACATAAAACAGGGCTCAATCCCCTTTGTACAGACTAGTTTAACACGTGAATTCATTCATTTGTCACTTTATTCATGAAGTTTCTAAATCACAAGTTCTCTAATTCAGAACTTGCAACTCATAACTTGTAACTTGTGCACCTATGAGCAAAATAGTTATCTTGCCAATAGTGAGACTGCTCATTCTTCCTCCTCTGTCATGGTGTGGTTGTCTCCTATATCACACTGGGAAGTACAAAAGTCTCGTCAGTCCAGGTGTTGTTGGATCTGCTTCAAAAACCTTTTGAGTAAGCTGGCATATTTATACCTTACAGCTTGAAAGTTTGGCATATCCCATTTATGTGAGTTAGCAAATTCTGAAGAAAACTGCCAGTCAATCAATATGCAAGGATTGTAGCTGCGGGAGACAGGAAGCTGCAGGTGGCAGTGGCTGTGTAATGACCTTTAGCCCTTTCTGGCCACCATGTCCAGCCTATGTGTTGCCATCGCTTTGATCTAATGGCTCGGCTCCCAACATATGTCAGGCCTTGGCGTGAGCTGTATGTTATCCAAAGTCTGAGCAGGAGTTGAATGAAAGTTGCAGCTATGGAGAAAGACAGAGTCTGGTCAGGTCAATGACAGCCTGTTGGTGCTCCTGAGCCATGGCAGGTTATTTATGGCAGTATCCTTAGTGCTCCCATGGACGACAAATAAGAGACACAAAATCCTTGGACATCTTTGTTACTCCTGGAAGGCAATAGAGTTCTTGATCTCCAGGTGGTGTCAGGGTTATGTTGTGGCAGGCACATGCTTTAAAATAAGAAGTTGCTTCACACAGAAAACTTGTCATCCGCAGACTTGTCAATAATTTTAGCCGTAAACTTAAGTAAGAAATTTTAGGAAGCTAAGCCTAAGAGGTTGTACAGATTTATTGCCTTAATGCTCCCTAAGCAAAGCCTGAGTAGTCTGGAATCATTGTGAATTGTGTCAATGAGTGATAGATTAAAGATTCCCCAGGTACTGTGTACAAAGCGACACTGCTGACCTGAATGGTTCCTTGAAAGCTATTCTGGCTTATTCTGTCAGTGATCCACAGATAATAGGTCTCTGGGGGACTTTTGAACCAGGTTTTTCAGTTCATGAGGTAGTAAGGATGCTCTGACTTGCCAAGTCTAGGCAAACTTTGGCACATCTTGAAGCATATTTGAAGGGTTTGAAGCAATGTCTCACAGACTTTTATTGAACTCGTAACAGATTTAAAGGAGGAACAGTCAGGAAATGCAGTGATTCTGGACAGCGGAAGGGCATGAGTGGGAGGGAAATCATGCAATGCTCAGCCAAAATCATAACTGTAGAAACAATTTTCAGGCACATAGGTAAAGAAAATTATTTCATATATTTTCAAGCCTTGCAATAGCTGAAAAATGTTGTGTCAAAGTTTCCCACTTGCCGCAGACTCACAGTAGAATATACTTACATTCTTCTGCCAGAATGAGAAGTAATCACACAGTAATTCCTCAAGCAAACTTAAAAAATGACTGTTCTAATTATTAAGTGATAGGTAGCATATTGATAGTTTTGTTTCATGTAATTAAAAAATGTCAGAAGGAAAATTTCAAAGTTAATTGCCACAGTTTCATGCAATGATGTGGTATGGAAGTAGGAAACTTAGCTTCGGAAACTAAATAAAATCTGTCAGCAATGAAACTTGTTACTGAAAAAGGCTTATCTCAGATAAAACTCTTTTGCTTATTCAATCCTGTTAACATGACCTCACAAAAACTGATATTATCACATAGTCATGTCTTATTTCATGTTTGCATGCTCCCATATTTAATGTTTACATTAAAAACCTGTAATTAAATAAACAATAACAAATGCATTTATTACATAGCATGTTCTCATTACTTTTTAAAGATAACTCTTTCATGAGTAAGCCATGGAATTACAAAGACTGTCCTTTAGAAAAAGACAATTCAAAATGTAAACTCCAGTGGATCATTAAATGTTTTTGCCAAATTTTGTATTTTCAGAAACTGCAGTTTAGAGATCTAGCTACGTTTTATCAACTTTTAGATAATAGTTAATTAATACTGTTCATGAATTGTTAATATTCATTAATTCTTGTTATTCATGTTTGGATCATTGTTTATTCAACTGAAATAAGATTACTTTGCAATCTGGACTGAGCTCACTACCCTTAGTTTGCATGGAGTGTCTTTGCAAACAAATTCCTTATTTTTGAAGTGTGCTTTTTTGTGATGAATCTTTATGAATCTCAATGTGTTGCTTAGGCTTTACTTATACATCATTAGAGTACGGCTTGAATGTTTTAACAGGAAATGTAATAACTATTGTGACTTTAAATAACAAATGACAATTCAACAGTGTACTCTTTCATAGTGATACATACCAACTATCAACAAATTAGATTGCTGTCTTCTGTCAAGCCAATGATGTGAACGACAAGTGTCACTCATCCTTAGTGTCCAAAGTGGCACAGCCACAACTGGCACATGCTACTTGTGTCTAGTCACATGAGGCATTTAGTGAACAGGTGGTCTGCAATAGCTAAAATAGATGTGTGAAGAAGGTTGCATTGAAATGCATGCTGCATACCTCTTTTTCTAATCTTTTCCCATTGTACGAGCACTTTCTGTTCTATTAAATTCTCTATTAAATGAACATTGTGTCCTGTAAGAATTACAGCAAGAGGAAATTATTCTCACTTATCACATTACAGAAATGCCAAGCTTCAAACAATAATGTCAAATTATTTTTCATGATAAGTTTCTTCATGTGAGGCTGCACTTAGTGTTTTGGATTCACAGTTTTAGAATTGTGCCTCCATTACATTACAAGTTGCAGGTGGCCTAATTAAATCCAAGACTTATTAAGAGTCGAGTGGGAAGATCAAATCATAATGAAGGAAATATTATGAATAATATATAGTCATTGATATGCAACAGAAGCTGAAATAGGTAGGCTAATGTTGAATTAGTTCTCTCAGATTTGTAAAGAGCACATTCCCCATTCTCCCATTTGAACCTTCAGAGGACCCAGCCTGTAACACACCATTCATGCCTGTTTTAGTCTCTTTACTTCTTTATTTCTTCTGTAGTCCTGTTGTACCTTAGTTTCTTTGGTATATCTAATTATCTAATTCTAATTAAAGGAATATACAGACTTTAATCTGTTCATGCTCACATGCATCCGAACTACTCAGATGCTACTGGAGGCCGTACACCTGTCCCAGGAAGGATACTAAGAGATAAGATTGGCAAAAGTAGAGTGCTTATGAAGAATGACCTTAGGCAAAGCACAAAGCTGGCATATGCCACATGCACCTGTCAGTAGTGATGGTGACTGACAGTCATGATGGAATGCCTCAGTGATGAAAACCCAAACTGTGCAGAAGTTGTTTGCCAGCCTCCACCTGTGTTGAAAATGCATCTGTCTCATGGCATTCTGGAAAGGATTGGAAACAAAAGAGAAGCATCCTCATTACGTGGCATGTTGCATCCTGTATCAGTGTTTCAGTGTGATACCAGTGATGTTAGATCTTGTAGCAGTGAGAGGAAATACACAGACAAAATGCCCTCTTTTCCTTTCCTTCCTAAACACCTCAAGATATGAGGTAAGTTGTTCGAAATGTGCAGAATGGGTAGATTGAACCATATCATGGGAATTATGATCAGTTGCTATCCAGTGAAGTGTTTTAATGCTTCAATGTATCTTCCACTGAGCTTTTTTCCACCGTTTTCTTCTCTGAAAGATTTGTTGGACATAGTTCTTCAAGGACACATTCAGGTAACAGCTTGTGTAACTGTTCCTCATGTAACTATAGTCAGTGGTGACATCTGTAAGCACAGGCATATATAGTTTCAGGATAAGACAAGCTTATACGTATCTTAGAAAACGCTATGTGCCACACGTACAAAAAAAACCCAAACGAACAGCTTTTTGCATTCTTTTTATTTTATTGGCCAAAATATGCAGGTGTTAGCTTTATAGATCAAATGAGAATTTGTGGCCCAAGACATTATCCATCCCATTTGTGCTACACATAATCTGAAGAGATTTGGACTTGAGGGGACACAGAAAATAATAGTTTTAAGCCTGTTGGGAATTGCTTGTTCCTATGCTTTATTTATAGTCATATAATTCTTTGAAGAGCTTTTCTTGAGGACCAAAATGATTGAAAACAATGCAAGTGGAGTCTATATATGAGGGTTTAAAAGGACATCATAAAGGTAAAAATCCTATTTAAAATACCTTCTCTGTGCAACGACCAACACCGTTCAGTGCCTAACAATACATTGTGACGTTACAAGAATTTTTGCAAATGAACTTCTATGCATAGTTCATATTTCCTTCAGCTCAGACAGTGAAGCCAGAATGCTTCTTTCGTTTAGTTCGATGTTCTTATGCCTAATTACAATGCTGACATATTTGATGCTAACCCTCTGAGCTAGTCTGTGTCTTTAGGCAAAGCCCTGCTCAAGGCAGGCGGCACAGGCTGAAGCACCACAAAAGCAGCCCTTGAAGGCATTGTGCATCAAGAACACTCCTCCTCTGCTCACATGTTGGAGTAGAGGAGAAAAGAGGAAGCAGGAAGAGAATTTCCAGCATGTCTTCAAAAATAGTAGCTCACTGTGGCCAGGTGTTCTGACTGCAGAGTATGTGGGTGAAGATGGAGCACTTTTGAATGGAATGCACTGTTATGAGCATTTAATTTCTCCTTTCTGAGTTTGTTTACGAGCCCAGGCCTGCTTTTGAGACCCCAAGGGACTTGCTCTCCTTTTTGCCAATGAAACAAAAGGAACAGGCTACCTCAGAACACAAGAAGTGATATGTGATAAAATCAGCCTTTCAGCCTCAATTCCGATTTCTAAAACCAATATAGGAACCATATAAATGAGTTAATGGGCATTAAGTAAACTCTGAAGCTTTCTCTGTGATCTCTCCTAATTTCTTTAAATCACCAAAGAAGTGGAAATCTGTAATTCTGATGGGAGGAGGAGGTTGGAGCAATTAGAAAAATTGCAAACTATAGATTATCATCTAACTCTGCTGCATGTCAAGACATTAAAATCCAATGGGATTGGCAAGACTCTTTGTATCTAGACCCCACTTTCTGAATTCTGTGGCATTTTGCAGGACCATTAAGGCCAGTTCCTATTTTGCACTTTTGTGACATCTGTCAAGTCACCACAGAAAAGACTGTCCTGCATTTTGACCAGAACTGTGGAAAGGATCTCATAATGTGGTATGAATGGTACAGATTTCTGCAGTAAGAAAGGTTGGATTTCTAACTTCTAACAAGCTTCCAAGGAGGGCTATTTTTCCCTCCTGTGTTGACTAGGATTCTCAGAATACAACTGTGTAGCACGAAACATGTTTCGTGGAGCCATCTGCACTAGCCTGGAGAGCAGAAGTATGTAACTATGCTTCCCTGGTTCTCCTCCAAAGCAGATATATCCTGTTGTTAATGAGCAACAAATATACAGTATTGAGACCATTCATAATACTGTAAAAAATAATATTTAATCATATCTCCTGTATGTTACCTACCTTGACTGTCTTTTCACAGCATTGAGTTCTGCCATATAGATATATCCAAAGGAATTTAAGGACTTGTCTGAAAGACCCTGGGCAGACTGTTGCAGATGACCAGTTCCCCACTGGCCTTACCAGTGGAAGAACTTCCACTAATATTTACAAGCAGCATTTAATAGAAATGGAGTATCAGTAAAAATACAGTGTCTTCTTATTTATAATTTTGCTTTCTCATTTCAGAAGGAAGAAAGATACTTTTTTGGAGAAGGCATAATGAGTTGGCTAAGGGGCACAGATAGCTTCTTGGCTCAGATGTGGAGGAGGAAGTACTATGATGACAGCTATATATTTTAAATAGATTCCCAAGGAAGCCTTAGTGGTAAGGTTATTATTTACTCACCCAAGCATAAAAAACTGTTGCACCCGTTTTAAAGTAACTTTCAGATTTGTTCTTTTAACATGGTTTGGATGCATGGTTCAGTTCTTTTTTAAGAAATTGATTCCACTAAGCTGATCTAATACATACATAACAGCTCTGGAAAATAATTTAAAAGATAATATTCATTTGCTAGAAGATTTTATACCAGGAATCAAATGCAGAAGACTGCTACTTCTTTCATCTTTAGTAACTGAAGTATGGCTCCTGGAAACTGAAGGTCACTGCATGTAGTGTTTCATAATATGATATACAGTCCCATCATATAATGCTCCAGCCTGATCTCAAGGGCAGATGGCAGGAGGCACAGGTACAAATATACAAACTTACAATTTCATGCTGTTTAGATCTAGACAAAATGCTATGTGATGGCACCCGTAGTCTCTGAAGTCTTTGCAGTTTTTCCTCCGCATTAAAGACGAAAAGACTCATAGCTCAATAGATTGCTTGCCTGCTTTCCTTTTTTATAACTATCCAGGGCCATTGTGGAGATGCAGGGTCTGTCCTGCCTTTGGTCCTGCCACTGCTCAGTCATTCAATTTGCTTTGTTCAATAATCTGACTAATAAACTTGGTTTGCTTCTTTGTTCTTCTTGTGCAGTGAATTGCCAACAAGGATGGTTCGCTCATCCCTGAATCTGCATATGCTTCCTCTGCAAAGCCTGGGTAAGCCTTCAACTATTTTCATCTTTGGATGAAAGTCTTCAAAAACCAAAATTCAATATGAATGTCAGAAAACTATTCAGTGTGTGAAGTGTGTTGTTTATGCACCATTTTGGTAGAAGACATCAGCATATATTTTACACTCCTTTTCAAAGATTAATATGTTACAGCCCCCATATCATTTAAGAAGTTTTTTGGTTCTTAATTTTGTAAATTATAACTAAACACTATTAATTTCATTCAAAGGACAAAACAAAGGGAAGACTGTACAGAACTTTCTTTAAGGCTCTTGATGGTTATTTATGAGAGTTTTCTGTTATTGGAAATTTCTGTTATTGGAAATAGTTGCATTTCTTATCAGAGAACAGTTACTACTTGCATGAGACCTGACACTACAGAAAGCTATATCTTTCACTAGCCAAATGGGACTGGTGATGGCAGACATAAGAGCATTAAGTCAATAGATTTCAAGCACTGTTCACATCACATAAACAACAAATGTGGCTGAAAGAAACTGCTAAGAAAAAATATGAAGTTTCAAATTACACAAATTCTGTAGAAAACACGGGATGCAAGTCTATAGAAAGGATGGACATTTTGTGAAGTTGTTTCATAGTTCTCAGTCTAGCCAACAAATAAATGAAATCGCTCTGCCAGATGCTAATGTTCTGAATGTGGATAGAAGCTGTCTGAAATACCTTCCAGATGCAATACTATGTATTGCTAATGTTTCTTCTACACCAGGAAACTAGCCTCAGGCTACTGAATGTATGCAAGATACTAGATCAGCATTTTCTGTATTACACCAATTTACTTACAATGATTTAAAAGCTTACTGTTTTCTGAGCCTAGGGTGCACCTATGTGAGAAATTGAATACCTGGTTTGACTTTCTTCATGTGAGTCTTAGTTTGATACATATTATTGTCTACTAATTCAGAACTGTGCATAGCCGTATTGCCAACATGGGCAGAGGCTTCTGGATTGCACCTAGTTCAGGAGTTAGTGGCCACTCAATGTCTTCAGCTTCCTCAGTGGAGGTTCCATCATCTGTTGTAAAAGAGCTTTGCAAAAGGGTTTGTCTGCTAAAATAAAAGCCATCCACATGTGACATTTGGGTGATAAACTCCATTAGATATGGAAAGAGGTTTTACTGTGAGACATTAAAGCATCCCAGTAAATCACCAGTGAGGAAACACCTTCTGATGAGATCTCTTAGTGCTTGATGACAGCTTTCCCTCAAAGCAGTTGGAAAAAAAGACTAGGAGTATTTGTCTATTTTTGTGGATATAGAGCAAGGGCATCTGAGAATCACTTACACATGTGAAATAAATCTTTCTGGAGCATTGTAGAACAAATGTGTTTGTTCATTTCACTTCTAAGTTATAGCATGTAAACTATTATATTACTAGGACAGCAGACACCTGACAGCATTTGTTAGAACAAACTGCTTGGTTTTATCTGTGCTGGAGAGATTTGTACTCCGTGCTCTTAAAAATGTAATTGTTTAGTTTGGATCCAGTTTTATTTTGATGATGTATAAGACTGTAACACACTAAACACTATTTGATAAACTATTCTGCATTAGTCCTTTTTAACTTTGTTAAATGTCCTGTCAGACAAGGGATTGTCTTCTATTTTTGTGACACAGAACTCTTGTAGACTGCATTGAAACCTTGCCAGTCAATGTTTTGCTGTTACAAATATACTGATGAAAGACAAGCATTATTTTTTAGTTTTCAGTCTTTTATCACAGGATTCAAAGTTGATTCAGAATTATGCTTCAATCGATTAACTCTTTAGGTCACAAATTGGTAAAATTTCATGTTAGTCCTGGATTGCTGTTGTGGAAACTCCATTGAAAGAGTAAAACTCAGTCAACAGCAAGTCTAGTACTATGTTTTGGTGGCACCCATAGTTGAGACAAATTACTCCTCTGATTATGGACTTCTTGTCCAGTGGCAGCAGAATCATGATTAAGAAACATGAATGAAGAGGAGATAAAAAACGTGATGTCCACAGGCTCAAAGATCAATGACATGAAAGGAACACTTACATTCATTACAAGTATGTATACAGGAGTATGATTTAGGTTTGTTTGACATACTGATTTAAGAGAAACGACAGAAATACCTGACTATCCAATGGCTAAATATTCTCAAATGTCTTGTTTGATCTTTACTACAGTTCTGCATACTAAGCAACAAGTTTCCCTTACAAGATGGATATGAGATATCAGATACTCTTTGACTTACTGTCTTAGAAATGCTACAGAAAAAATGTGCTGTTGTACTGTTGGTCTGGGTTGGATATTGAAGTTAAGACTGTTCTAAAATTTTGCTGCATGAAGGTCACGTTATGGGACAGTAGCCATGTGTTGCACTGTCATTTCATATTTGTCCTTTTCCCTAATTCATTTTAAGAAGAACTTGTGATACCATAGTGCCATTTGGCCTTGCAGATCATCTCACTGATAAGAAGGGATCAGACATAGTGCTTATGTTACCATTCACTTCCAGCAACTTTAAGTGAATTCTCCTTTAGGTGTCCTGTGCAGCAGGAAGAGATAGTGTCTGACACCAAATTGTGAAATATATGCTTAGGATTTGAAGCTTTGCTCAGAGAGAAATATTGTATTGTAGAAGATTGCTAGTACACTGTTTTTAAGATGGTGGTGGAGTTGAATACTTCAGTATGTGTTTGAAAGAGGTTTTACTAAAGCTAATCTGCCAGAGCCTTGAAAACCATTGCTGCTGATTTGAGGTAATTCAAAAGAGAGGATGAAAACGCCAGTGTTCTGCACTCTGGATCATGACAGTTTTCTCACCTGATTGTCAGTTGCACAGCCTCTTCTGGGAGTAGGAATCAGGACCACTCATTCCTACCCTGTCCTAAATGAGTGCCCTCATCACAAGGTCACAGTGCTGGCATCTTCCTCATTTGCTCAACTTTTGATGCCATGACTCTTGCTGCCTTGGTTTTATACTGACTCTGCTTTGGCAGGAGGGGTGAACAGCAACTTTAACCTATTGTTTTGTTTGTCTTCTGGGTAAATTTGAAGCCTGTCATCTGGAAGAGGGCCTAAAATGCATTTTCCACTTTCTAGGTGAGTGACCTAACCACAGTGCTATTCTGAAGAATGTAGAGAGCAGCGCCAATGCCATTACCTCTCCTCAAGTCCTGGTTTCGAAAGTAGATGTAATCAATAAAGCAGCTATTACTAGGAGAGGACTCAGGCTCTGTAGAGGGGAGGGAGCATAAAGTCAGCTGCTTCCTTATGCTTTGTTTTGGCAGTCACTTTTTGGCAGTACCTGGGCAAGCTCTTAATTTTTAAGAGGTGTTTGAGGTGGCAGACTCCTTTAGTTTCCATTCTCTTTGCTCAGTACAGGAGTCCTAAGGTTCGAAGGTCCATAAAAGTCATGGAATATATTAGAAATGGAAGGTTTTAATTATGCTGGACATTCCCTAGCCTGTTGCCATCAGTGGTAGAGAATTGACAGCAATATGCATGGGAATGCCAAATGTAATTTAAAAATGTTGGTTTCAAGTAAAATCTGGGATTTTTCTGATACCCGCAATGTCACAGTCTTTAAATGGACCTTATCTCACTTGAAGGCTGACAACCTACCTGTGCCTCAGGAGGAGGGAATCAACTGGGATAAAATGAGAACTGTGACAAATCTTTGATCTTTGAAATTTAGACTGTACTTTGTCTGAAGTCTGAATATGTTACATTCTTGCATTCTGCAACTGGCAGTAAGCTGGGACAGTGTGTTTTGCTAGAGTACACATATAGTGCTGGTTGGCCAAGGCATAGACAAGAAAAAAAACCTGAAAAGTCTTCAAGCTTTCCAAGTGGAAATGCAAACCAAAACCAATATGCAAATCTACTCCTCTAATTTCCATTGACCCAAGTGTCAAGTTTTGAATGGATGCAATGGATGTCCCAGATATGTTCCATGGACACCAGGATGGGGCTTATTACACCTGATTTTACAGATAAGTAATGCAGACAACTATATCTGATATAGTCAGCCCTGACTTCCATGATAGATGGGAGTCATAGGACTGTCCCCAGATGGAATAGAAGGGAAACAGATGCACTTGCAAGGCTTAAGTTGTCTGATCTATTTCTGTATATTCTACACACTGCAG
The DNA here is from genome assembly GCA_025331215.1 of Actenoides lindsayi. NCBI lineage: Eukaryota > Metazoa > Chordata > Aves > Coraciiformes > Alcedinidae > Actenoides > Actenoides lindsayi. Next base: position 7,543 of record WTSP01001324.1, on the reverse strand, counting down.
AAGAACCTATTTCCCCTCTATAAACAGTAAAATTTACAAGTCCCAAACAGTTGCAAATATCTACGTTGTCAATTTACAGTGGTGAATCTGAGGAATCTAACCTCATGTCTGTCTAAGTGTGGTGTCTTCAATCACACTGGTGGTGGCTCAGCTGAAATCTCTGTGTTCAAACAGTATACATCTACAACATAGTCACTGTATATGCTGGTATCCCTCCTGATCTGAAGTTAGTCTGAATGTGGATTTGAATCCTTTGTTTTAAATTGTTTTGTATCTCATATAATCACTTGCACTTTGTCAAAACAACCCCTCAGAAGAGATTGGCATGATTTTGTCTTCTTCCTTTCTTTAGAGAAATGTTAAGACTTGGTTAAAATATTGCCAAACTAGCATTGCATGGCCTTAGCAGGAGGGAATGTGAGGATCATTATGGCATGATGGCATCATAAAATTGCCAGGACTTATGAGGCAATTTAGGAAGAATTCAATGCAGCTACCCTTGCAGATTAAACATTGACAGGGAAGAGACCTCATTCTTCTCAGTGACTTGTATGCTGGTGTGGAAAGGTTAACTGCATTTTTCAAAGTTTCAGCTCTGCAAAATCTTCTCTCAAGGCTGCTCTAGAACAACAAAACATTACAAAGACACTGTATTGCCTTCCACAGCAAAAGTTGCATTTATGTTAGTGATCTGGACACCTCAATGGCAATAATGGGGCTCCTGTTTAATATTGTTCAAGATCAGGTTAAATTGTAAACATTTTTCAGTATTTCTGGGTTTATAGACACATTTTAATCATTTAAATATTGCTTCAGGAACTTGATTTGATTTTAATTATCAGACAACTATTTATAAAGTAACCAGAATTTTTTTTATTTAATTTTATTATTTTTATTTTATTTTATTTTATTTTATTTTATTTTATTTTATTTTCAGGAGGTAAGATTATTTCTTTA
>WTSP01001323.1:17277-36335 GCA_025331215.1 Actenoides lindsayi | reverse complement strand
CGGCGCAGTGCGGTGTGGTGGGAGGGGTGGGGGGGAGTGGTGGGGTGGGGGTGGGGGGTGGGCAGGGGAGTAGTGGCTTTTTAAGCCAGCCTTGCTGCTGAGGAGAGAGTAGTATTGAACAGCAGCCTGGGAAACTTGGTTTAAATCCGGGAATAACGAGGATTTGGAGGCTTCTTGCGGAGGTGGTGGTTGGTTTGCAGATTTTAGTGCTGTTTACGTATTTATTTTAATATTTTTTGTTAATATTGTTTGCTGTTCGGGGGATTGCTCAATGAATTCCTAGAGCAGTGGGTAGCACCTGGCCGTGCAAAATCCTGGAACTTTCCTACTGGCCGAGGGCACATGTGCAGGAAGAGCACTGATCTGGCAGGTTTGAGGTTGTAAAGAGCTCTGGTTCACGTCGTGGTGAGATGAGCTGAGCTTGCTCCCGCAGCGGGGAGAATGGCAAACCAAAAAAATAGAGGGTGGGGTTTTTAAAACATCCGTGTAGTAGATGTCTTTATTTTGAAATAACTTGGAACGACCACAGACCCAAGAATCACCAGGGCCACTTCCCAGCTGGGGGAAGAGGGGTGGGGGGTGTTCAGCTGCTCGTCTCCAGTTAAAGATGGGGAGAAGTTTGCTGGGGTGTCTAAAGCAGGGTGAAGGCTCATCCCAGAAAATTAGAGGGTAACTATTCTGCACCTTGACAGAGAGAAGAACAACCAGCTCGGCCACGGTGCTGGGTGGACGGGGTGGTTTTTGTAGGAGGGAATGGCAAACGTTTGTTACTGAGCTGGGCTTGAACCTTTTGGATCTGCTGGCACCTTGTGGGGCTCAGCAGGGGCCTTCTGTTTTCGGCGGACCCGAGAGCTTTGGCCAACATTTATTTACCTCCAGGTAGATAAAAGTGATTTTACGTTAAAACACAAACTTCAAGTCTTCCAGATTTTTCCAGATTTTGATTTTTTTTCAGATTTTCCCAAGAGGGAAATATCTATACAGTGTCCTCTTGGAGAGCCAGGCATCGTTTTTTATAGCTGGTCAAGAATAATTACCAGTCCTTCTGCTCCATTCCAGTACAATAATGGCTGGCCAGGCAATAATCCACATCACGTCCTTAAAGTAGTGAAGCTTTGTGACCTGTGAGGTGAGTACTGGAATTTTGACACTGGAATAAATCACAATTGACCACAGAATTAGGAATAACTTCCCATTACGTACCTCGAAAGTCTTGTTTCGCCTCTTTAACAGCAAACTGGAATCAGTGATACTCAGTCAAGATACTCCAAGTAAACTCTTGATCTCACTCCCAGCCAATCAGTTGGACTTGATGACCTCAGAGGTCTTTTCCAGCCTCAGTAATTCTGCAGCAGGACCTGGCAGCCCTCTCTGGAGAATTTTAAGGCTTTCAACTTGAGCGCCAGGCCCAAAAGAAATGTTAAATAACCTCCAGTCTTGGCTTTGGGGCAGTCCACTCGTGTTGGCTTTGTAAATAACTCAAGAAAACATTTCATCTTTATGCCCCGATAATAAATGGTAAGACTTCTAGCACCTCCTCCAAACAAGCTTTGGAGGATAAAGCCTTTTGTGATTCAAAAGATAAGGGTGTTGCTTCAGTGTCAGCAGTGGCCAGGTTGGTTTCAAGGCCTTAAAAAGAGATGAAACGTGTTTGCAGTTCATTGTGGCACTTCTAGCTTTCAGGTGAGGGACTGGTCTGGTATTTGCTGTCCCTTGCTAAAGGAACAACCCTGAAAGCTGTCTCTTGATAGTCTCATTTTGTAGCCTCCTGAAGCTGCTAAGTATCCGGTAACCTATATAGTAAAGTTTTGTCCAGTCACTCGAGATTTTTGTGGTCACAGGAGTGTCTGTGAAGCCTGCGGAGTTGTGTAACAGTTACATAAACTGAGGGTATAGAATTGCCATTTGTCACAGCTGAAACCCCCCCAAATCCTGGAGTGAACTGTTGCACGAGGAGCCCTTATCAGAGCGGGGCCGGAACGTGGCCGTGCGGGAGTGAGAGGCAGCAGGTCTGGAGCTGAAGCAGAGTCTCCTGCTCACAGTCCCGTGATCTCCCTGTCAGTTATGGCATCTTTTAGCTTTTCCAAACTGTTGGTTTGTCGGGGATGGTCCCGAGTGAGCACGATTAATTTCTTTCTTTCTTTCTGGTGGAAATAGTTCGTCTGCTGTATTCATCTGTTAGCTTGAGATGTACTGATTGTACCCCTGATTCTCAGGCTCTAGTTATCAGTGCAGGGCACTCGTATTACTCAGCGGCTAGGTCAACTTTTTTTCCATTCTGCTTTCGACTCCTGGGAGGCCTGAACCGAAGGCTTAGAACAAAGAGGGGATGTGTAGCCTCTCTGTTCCTCAGCTTCGTGCCGAAAAGGCGAACGCGAGTGACTAGCAACAGAAACAAACATCTGGCTCCCAAACTTCAACAGTTCTTTTGAACTTCGAAATGGAAGCTCTTAACTCTGTCACGGCTCCGAACCATCACCTGTCCGGCGTGGGGTGGAGTGGTGCAGAGCTTCAGGAAGGCACATGGTTGGCTTTGAACTTCCTGGTATTTCTGTGAGCTCTTTTCTTTTGGAGACTGGTGGGTGGGGGTTAATTTCTTCCACTGGAAACCCCAAGCGAGGTGTTTCTTGGTTCTGAAGTTCTCTGCCTTTAAAAAAAAAAATCCACCATCCTGCTGTAGGTGGCTCTTTTAAAGATCTTTTGCAGTCCCTTTAATATGTCTTAAGGATTCTCTGTTATATTTAGCAATGTTTAACCTCTATCTCTTGCTTTTTATAGGTTAATTATGCAGTATCTGCTAGACTAAAGAATGTGTAGTCTTCTGATCCTGCTGCATGCCAGTTAAAGATTAATTGTGACACTCCTGTATGCGAACCTTGACAAATTAAGCTTGATGTCTATAGTATTTGTGCTCGGAATCTATTTTTGAGTTGTCTGGTATAAATACACGGTCCTGTTACCCAGTGTTGGAACTTGTATTTCCAGCACGCTAAGTTAGTTGTTGAATTTGTGGGTTAAAAAGCACCAGACTGAGTGTTCCAAGTCAGGACCTCAAGAGCCCTGGAAGCCATATGCCACCAGCTGCAGAAATAGGGGTGACCCCCAGAAAGGCCCCTCTCAGTCCCGTGGTTCATAAGGTGTTGACGCTGATCACGGCCACAAAGGGGTGGAGGTGTCCCTGTGAATTCTGACACTTGTGAAGTGTGTGTGACAGCTACAGATGAATGGAGCTGGATGCTCTTTGGAACGAGGTGAATTCTTCCAGCAGGCCAATTAGTTGTGGCGTTGGTAATTTCACTACTCGGCTACCGTGATTTGCTCGAGAGGTGGGTTAGTAAAACTCTTTTATTCCTTTCCTCATCTGAATTCTTCAGAAGATGCATCCTAGAACAGAATGGAAGTCATTTCGGTTGTCTGTTTTTAGGGAGTAAAATGCTACAGACACGCGTGCTTGTCGTGACGCTGCGTTTAGGAAAGGGCTGTGAAGCCGAGTGACGAGATTTTAATTGTCTGGTCTTGTGAATGGCTTTAGAGAATTAGTTCTGACTGTAGGAGATGTCTTTTGCTGCACCTCATCCTGTACTCCGGGCAGGCTGGCATTCTGCTGAAGCCATTCCAATTCTTGGTTCAAATGCCCTAAAAAGACTTTCCCATCAAGTCCTTTCCTGCTCTGATAACCAGGGAAAATCAAAAGCTTCACGGCATCTTTGAGCCCTATGTGGCAGAGCCAAATAATTGGCTTTTTTTTTTAGTTCCTATTCCACCGGATGATGTTACCTTGGAAAACTTCTTGGGAAAACTTAAGCTGTTATCTCCTCCTGGGTGAGATTTTTTTCCTTCCCAGAAACAAGTGGTGAGCAGGAATGTGGATGTGCAGGGGGCTGGGAAGTGTCAGCTCGGTCTAACAGCAGGTTACTGGCACCGTTAAAACATCTTCCAGGGCTCCAGTTTTATGGCAGGGCAGACCTGCTCCTGCTAGCTGGCTGATCTCGGTAGGTGCTTGAATTCTGATTCACGTTCCTAGAGTTTCACCAGAAGCAGCAGCCTGAAAGGTTTGCAATGTTCCTTCCTTCCAGATGTTGGTCTTCGTTTGTCAAAGCAAAGCTGCTCTCGTCGTGGGCGCTCATAGCTTGCTCTTGCCTTGATTAATTGCCTCTTGTTGATGGGTAAATTTATTGTATTCTAGAGCAAGGTGAAGCTGGGTGACAGTTCGCCTATCTACAGCTTGGTAATTGGCTTTACCTTATGCAAGGAGATGCTTTTTTTTTTTGCCTTTTAATATGCTCACATGAATGAAAAGCGCTGCGTGAGCGGAATACCCGGCTTCCAAAACATGGCACTGGCAGAAACGTGGCAGCAGTTTCAAGGTAGAACACCTTCCTTCATCTCCATCACCTAGCTGGTGCCTGTAAGCGTTCGGCTGTAGGTTCTCAGGGGGTAAACATTTTTCAGGCTGCTGGTTCACTCAGTCCCTTTAAATGTGTTCTGCTGCGTTGCACTCCTGTAAAACTGGCTTGGTGTTTGGGGCAGGGAAGAAAAAAAAATCCGAACCCAGGGAACTGCCTTTCTAAGGAGCCTCTGAAGTGGTCTCTGCTTGAACCTAAACTTTCTTCTTTTGCAGGCACAGTGCTACACTGAAAATTCTTCTGTCCTCAGAAGAGGTTGTTTTTTAAAGCTCGAGCCTATTGTTAAACCAGCATTGTCTGCAACTTGGACAGCTCTTGATGCATCTCGAGTTTTTAATCCAGAGAGATTTGAGTTTGTAGATTGAGTAAGAGTCTCTACTAGACATTTATGGAAAGCTTTCTCACTCTGATTTTCCTTTGTTTTAGAAGACCTTGAAAAACCCCAAACCCCAATGTTGTGATGAAAACTTTTGGGCTTCGATCTTAGGATCGGGGAAGTGGTGTAATCCTTTAGTTTAATAGGCACCAAATTGGGGAAAAAAAACCCCCAAAACCCCAAAAAACCCCAGATTTCAGATTGTAAATCTCTGCTGCAACCTAATGTGTATCCCTTCAGCTGTTACACTTGCTCTTCTTAGGCTTTGCAAGGGTGGTTTTAGTATCAGGTTGAGTTTGTTAGGTAACATTGTTTGGGTCCCATTACCATACAGAGGCACCCTGGTGACACCAGCGCGGCTCTTCCGTGCTCACCAGTGCAGGGTGACTTGACAAGCAGGCTTTGGGAATACCCACCAGTAGTTCTGCTCGTCAAAAAGCGAAAGTCCTTTACATAATATTGATTATACAAATAATTCTGTTCACGGGAATAAGCCGGCGGTGTCGGCTTCGGAGGCAGAGTTGGTGGCAGGGGTTAGAAGGACCCTTGGGAGGAAGGACCTTTGGTGGTGTGTTAACCCTCGCTGGTGGGGCTTGGCTTTCCCTGGTTTCTCCTGTGTTTGCCCCTTGGTTCCCAGTTCGTTCAGCTCACTGGGCTGTTCTGGTGCTGTGGGTGCGCCTCCGTTACCCGTTGAAATTTCTCAAGCCTCTCTTATCGCCCACTAGACTTGCATTTGGGTTTTGTGTACACAGTGACTAAGGAACCATTCCTTCAGCCGAGCCTGGCTGGAATGGCCTGGGACTGACTCTCTGCTTCCGTGTACTCCTCTCCCACAGGCACCAGCTCCTCGGTGGCAGAGCAAGAAGTGTCTGCTCTGACTTGGGACTCTTCAGCTTAACGTCGCAGCTTGTAACAAATGCGCTTAGACTGGGCTGCTCGGCTGCAAGGGGGAAAGAGCTTTTGGTTCACTGGAACCAGTTTCCATCACGGAGATCCAGCTGGTTTCTGCCGTGTGCAGACGTGGAGAGTCAGAGCGATGGGTAGAGGTGTTGTTATTTTAAGGTTGTAGTAGTGTAAAAGCAGGAAAGGGGGGCAAGTCCTCGTGCTGTAAGGATTTAACCTTACGCCTGGGGTAGGAAGCAGTTCTTTGTGCATGGGTTAAACTCCAGCTGGCTGTTACTGAAATTCTTGCTCCTTTATTTAAAGAACTGGCATCATCTACTGCTGGAAGTTGCCTCCTGGACTAGCAGGACTACCAGCTCGATCCAGTGTGATCACTCGGGTGGTTTCAGCCATAAGTTTCTAAATAATTCCTCGTTTAATTCCCAAATATTTTACCCTTTTGGTAATTAATTGATATTTAATTTGAATTCCTCCGCATTCAAATCTCTCGCATCCAAATAGAAAGCTGGCACAGGCAGACAGTTTATTACTACGCTGGGAGCTGGCCACTTGTGAAATAAAGCAAAGAGTGTGTAGCCAAGAGCTGGCAGGAGGAGAGCTTTCAGGAAAATGTAAAGGCACGTTTCTCAGCAGATGGTTTGAACCTCAGAAGTTCTTACACGTTTAGGACGCGGGGCTCTAGGTTGTATTTCTGAAATTCCTGAAAGATGGAGGTTTTGTGTTCGAAGGTTTTTACTATAACCTCCCCTAGGTCATCTCTGAAAGGAAGCTCTATCTGGTTTTATTGGTCTTGGCTTCCCAGGCATGTACAAGGGCCCTATTGTGAAGCTTTCCTACCAGTTTTTACCAGGCAGTTCGTTGCCTTAAATAATTCACCGTGGTGATAAGTAGGCCTGGGTGGCTTGAACGTGACTGAGGTACCCGTGTTCCTGAGCCAATGAGAGCAGCCACTGGAGTGCCAACTGCACCGTGGCTCCTACAACAACAGGAATCTCAGCTAGAGCTGTGGACCTTCTTTCCCTCCCCTCCTGTTCACCCTTCTAAAGATGGGCACAGCGGAGATGATCTTTTCCTTTTTCACCGCTCTCGAGCGCCGCGTTTGATTTCAGCCCCTTGATGCTGGAGGGAGTTCTGGGTTGAAGGGAGGTGGGGATGCCCACTGAAGGGAGCTCGAGGGAGGAGGGGGCACCCTTTCTCCCTGATGCTCATAAGATTTCTCTTGCAGGTGAAACAGGCAACCAACCAGATTGTGATGAACTGCGCTGACATCGACATTATTACGGCTTCCTATGCGCCAGAAGGAGATGAAGGTAGGAGTGGGGTTTTTTATGCTGAAATTTCTGTGGTTAATCCTTTTAATTTTTTTACGTGAAGTGCTGGTGCCAACAGTTAACAACCTTGATTGCCAAATTAGGTAATAGTTGGATAAGCTAACCTAGCCCTAGCAGCACAGAATGAATTATCTAACCTTCCTTCCCTTCCCCTCGTTACCATTTGCATGTAAAAAAGTTTCCCTGAGCATCCCTGGAATCCATGTTCTACTCCATCCTGCCCAAGCATTGGAGGCAAAAGGATGTTTGACAGGATTGGGGGTTTTTTTTAACATTTTACATTATTATTATTTACATTTTTCATGATTATTTTTCTTTATTCCAGACAACTGTGTAAGAACATGGTCTGTACCTATGAACTTGGCAAAACTGATAAAAATCTGTGACAAGGGCTTGCCTTAGGAAGGCATCAATAGCAGCCTGCACTGGGATATACTCGTGGGGGAGGATCTGGAAATGGACAGAAGACCACTGACATTTCAAGTGATGTTCTGAGTGTAGGACAACATGGGGAAAGGTGATTGTGTGGAGGAGACGATTGGGATCGGGTTCAGTTGAAGGCTGGAAGTTACTGGAGTGATGGAAGAAGTGGTGCCTGTTTGCTGTGCACAGCTACAGTCGTTGACATCTTCCCCAGTTATATTTTGAGGAGATTTATCAGGCACCAAAAAAAAAAAGTTGTAGCAACTGAAGCATGAAATGATTGAGGTGTGGAAAATAAGCTCCTTGAAGCAGAGCGTTGGTTCAACAGTGTGCAGAACTTTTCTGGGTGCCTTATGGGGCCTTTGCTGCTTGGTCACTGTGTACAAGTGTTTCCTAAGTCCTGCAGAAAGACAAAAGGCTCTGCAGAGCTCCCCTTTCCACAAGGAAAATGCCATAGTGATGTCACGAAGCACCGTGTTAAAACTCTATAGGTGAATTAAAGGAATTACCTTCACTACAGGAGAATGGTGTCCCTTAGACTAGGCTTAAAATTCTGCTTGTGCAGCAGCCGAAGGCAGTTGGAGAGCAGGGCTGTGTTTATCAGAGCAGCTGAAGAAGAAAACCCTTCATTTTCTGGCCTGGCTTTGGTAGGGACAATCTCAGTCGTTGCAACGAAACAGATTGGCGTGCGGCAAGCGGAGCGTCTGCAGCCGCTCTTTGCGTTTCAGTTGGTTTGACTTCTTTTCCCCCCCTCAATTTTCTTTCTTTTTTTAAAAAAAATTTTAAATAGAACATTAAAGAATCCAGAGAGCTTAAGTTGTGAGCAGCCGAGGGGTGCTTCGGGTGCTGCCTCCGAGGGAGAAGGCGTTGGGTGGCGGGGGTGTCGCGGGGAAAGCCGAGAGAGCAGAGCTGGCTCTGCCGGAAGCGCAGCGGGAGAGGGCAGCAGAGAAGAGGATGACCCAGAGCTTGGAGCCCGGCCACCCCGCTTCCACACCCTCCCTACTTACCCGATTCAGGGCCCGGGCTGGACCCTGGAGCTCCCTTCCCACGGAGTTGGTTGAGTGCCTCGTGTTGCTGAGCGCTCCCGGAGCTGTTTCCTATCCTGAGGAATGAGGCGTGGAGGACAGTGGTAGTAACAGTGGTAGTAACAGTGGTAGTAACAGTGGTAGCAACAGCAGAGCGTGGTTGGAGTCTGCTCTGCCTACCACCGTGCCACAGGCCCACACCACCTATTAGGGTTTTGGGGTTTTTTTTATGCTGTCGTTGAGAAAATGGAACTGAATGGAAAGGGTAGCTGGGAATGAAGTCTTTTTCCACTCAAATCAGGGAAAATCCGTAAAATAGAGAGGTTCTCTAGTGTGTTATCTCTTGTTCTCAGAGCTGATTTCCCTTTCACGGGGGTCTATTCTATTCTGTAACAGTGATATACTCCCCTTGTAACTTCAAAGTATTAATAGTAGAGCTTAATGGACACTTAAAACCAAGTACACTGGAAGTGAGAAGCACCAAGAGCTTAATGGAGACTTAACCCCAAGTACACTGGAAGTGAGTTTCTGTGGCTTCACTTCCTTCATCCTGATTTTTCAGGGAGTGTTGAACATGTTGCTGTGGACACACGGGAACAGGAGCAGCGTGGGCACTCACCTCTCAAACCGCTGCCTCGTAAATACTCGAGGTGCAGCTCTGTTGTTTGTTTACTCTCATTTTCCTCAGGCTTCGTGGGGTTAAAACGTATCTTTCAGCTTGGTGAGCTGCCAACTAGTGTAATGGCTTTGGAAATAAAATTGCATGAAGTTGGCAGACGATTTGCTGGCACCTGTTGATACAGATCAAGTCAGTCTTGCTAATGCTCCTATTGTGCCCAGCTTTGGGATGGTAATTGTATAACCGGTCTCAAAACCAGAGTACGAAACAGAGCCCGGTGAACCCCCCGGAGTATCAGCCAGATCGTTTGGGTTTTGTCACTGAGGTGAGCCTGGTCCCAACTGCCTGTAGGAAACCCGGGGAGAAGTCAGTGATGTTTCTCCTCTAAAGGCCCCGGTGATGAATCGTTGCCTCTTTCGGTGAGGAAGAATTCGCCTCGCGCTTGTCTGTGGATGTGAGACGTGGGATAATTGGTCACTTATCTTCTCTCGAGTGTGGTTCTGTTCTGAGAAGCGGCTCTGTGAAAAAGAGACCTCCTTGGTCATCAGAAACCTCTCCCCTGTGCGTGCAGGTGATCTGTTGACTTCTGTGCAGAAGAGTTTTCCCTTTCCCCTAAGAAATCTTGTTAGTCTGCAGCGCCGACTGCACCGTGGCTCCTACAACAGCAGGAATCTCAGCTAGAGCTGGGGACCTTCTCTCCCTCCCCTCCTGTTCACCCTTCTAAAGATGGATACAGCAGAGGGTAGAACTTGCTCTTTGGAATTTTAATACAGCTTTGCAGGGAAATCAGATTACTGCCCAATATTTGACAGGAGGCTGAGGGAGGATCTCTGCAGCTTTGAAGTCAAAGTGAGAAATTTTGCTTCGTAATCCCCAGTTGAGTGATAGTGAATAATAAACCAGCAGAGATTGATTACGTAGTTCTCCCCAGCAGGAAAAAAAAATGCTCTTGTTTCATCACAAAAGCAGCGTAGTGATTGTAACTGGAGGCTGTGGGTTTGCTGTTCGTGCCAGGTACGCTGTAATGGAACTGAGCTGCTCAAAACCCCGAGTTTTCCGTTGCTGAAGTGGCTCCTCCCACTCATCCTAACGAGGTTTTGGGTTTTTTCCAGAAGCTGCTTTATGTAGTCAATTGTTTATAGCCCGGCCTTAGTGTTTAGGTGTCCGTGCTCTGTACTGGTTGTGTCCAAATGGTTGACTGAGCTAAAGGAAGAACCGAAAAGGCCTTCCCAGGCAAGCCGGTCCTGACGCGAAGTTTCAGGGGATTGAGTTTCATCCTCACCAAATGCGAAGCAGTTTGAGCTTCCTGTGAATCTGGCTTTTAAGGAGCTGTGAAATTGTGCTGGAGTCATCATCAGTGAATCGTATTGTCTGCAGCTTGGAAAGCTTTGCAGATGCTGCGGGATTCTGAAGCAGCTTCTTGCATTTGGAGCTGCTCGGAGGGTGGTAGTTGGCAGTTTCGCGTAGAACGTTACGAGCGACTGGAGTGGTGTTTGTTTAGCAGGAATAACCGAGTGAACTTTGGTTTGTACATCAACCTTTAAAAGGTTTTAAGGCCAGAACTCATTGCTTTAGTCTTTTTCCTTCCTAGTGTGGTAGGGACACACTTGGATGCTGGTTACACCAGCGCCTCAGCTGGTGTTTCAAACCAAGGGAAGAAGATCAGTAGTGCTTGTGGAAAGCTGAGCGGTGTCACCCAAGGGGGTCTGAGCCGTGTCACCCAAGGGGGTCTGAGCCGTGTCACCCAAGGGGGTCTGAGCAGTGTCACCCATGGCCCAGGAGCCCACGTTTCATGAGGACTGCAAGGCAGTCTGAAGTTGTGCTGCTGTGGAGAGGGCCGGTGACTCTCGTCCTCACTCCTTCCTTCTCTTGGCGTTCACGTTCGTGCAGTGGAGCAGTCGTGTGCATCCAGAAGCTGCCCGTGCTGAAAGCTGCCCCTGCAAGGGGGCTTGGAGACAGATCATCTTCCTAACCCTGATTGTGCGTGGATGTCACCGGAAGGAAGGGAAAGGGAACAGGCAGCTGAGGCCAGGTGGGAAAAATGAGGCTACTGCCTCTGCCCGTAGCAGACTAGATTTGTTAAGCCACTTGTGCAACCTTTCTTTGTGTAGAAAAGCTCCTCTTCATCCTTTCTTCTGGAGAGGACTTGATGCGACAGCGTTTTTAACGGTAGGTTTTTCGAGGAAGCGCGGACGCTTTGGGAACATCCGGGGCGAGAATCCTTCTGCCTCCTTTAAAGGATTTTACACCCACTGGTTTGAAAGAGGGGAAGGAGCCGTGAAAGAGCTGGAAAGCCGTTGGTGTCCTCGGGCATCTCCCGGTGCTGGAGGGAGGACGGTGTTGGCTCCGGCAGCTCGAGCTGCTCTGAGCTGACCCCTTCCCGTTGCGGACGGAGCAGGCACGGTGCACGCGGTCGCTGCAGCTCGGTCGGTGAAGGCAAGGTCATTAAGCCCCCACACCTTAATTACCTGCCACTTCTCCGTGCCGTGGAGTGAGGGCTACTTGAAAAAAAAACAGCTCCTGGCTTGTACTTGGCTTTCTCTTCACTTTGCAAGGCGTTTGACATCGCTTAGAGCCTTTGGCCGGGAGCCGTGGTGATCAAGCGCGTCGTGCAGAAATTGGGGTGGGTCATGGATGGATCCAGCTGGGCACTGCAATCTCAGGGAGTCCTCTCTCTAGAAGGACCATCACTCACTTCAAATGCTGTCGTAAAATGTCATACGTAGCTCTCTGGAGTTTGGGAGGGTGGCTGGGTCTGAGTTTTAGGCTTTAACTTCATTTTTCTTTTATTTTTCCAAAGACATGGAGCACCAGCAGCTTTTCATTTTCTCATGCGACTCGGTCCAGACTGTGCACTAATGTGCTAGTGATTAACTTGCAACCTTGCCGTGCCAAACTCTCCAAAGTTAGGAGGCTGCCAAAATTGTGTTGTTCTCTTCAGGAGCTTTTGTGTTCGGCGCTGGTAGGAATTCAGACAGCCTTTTACTGCAATTACATCTTTGTGAGAAGCGGTTCTCTTAAACTCCTCGACAAAAAGTATTGTTGATGGTTTTCCGTGGTTCTTTCGCTCTGGCTTAAATTATTGGCACTGAAGAGTTAGTTAAAAAGAAATGTGACTTTGAATCTTTCATTTGGAGTCTGCTATTTCAGAAACTGATATATAAGCAGCTGCCTGGAGAGTTCAAGAAACTCCCAGGGTTGAGCGGGGAAAGAAACTGCTCTAGACACTGACTCCTCAACGAGTACACACCTCATGAAGCTGTCCTCAGCATTACCCCTTGTCCGAGATGCTCTCTTGGCCTTGATTTTCAGTGTCCCATCAGGGCTTGGGCTGTCACAGGGAGCTGGGCAGCCCCGGGGTCTCACAGGAGTCCGGGCTCCTCGAGCGATGTCTGCACTGGGGTTGTGCTGGGGATGGCTGCTGCCAGCCTCCTGGGAATTCTAACTTGTTTAAGTGGTGTTTCTAACCTTAGGGTAATCAGGATCTGTGAGATGAGGATTGAGAAGCTCTTTGGAAGGAGGTTGCTTTCACAAGGTGTTAACCTGCTTTCCCAGGGCGGGGAAACAACCTGAAGGTCTTCACCTTCTTCTGGTCCTGTCTCCCTGTGTCTTCCCCGAGTAGGTGGTAAAAAGGTTCTGAAGTGGCAGAGCTACACATTCAAATACACTTAGTATCACTTCACATTTGGGAGAGGAGGAGGGGGAAACTTGATATTCATTGTCAGCTTCTGGCAGAAGATCTGCATAACACGCATTCTTCTGCGCTTCTCAGTTTCACTAGGTTAGAGCTGTGATCCTAAAGTCGAGCTGTTGTTTGTCTTCAGTATCAGATTGTTTCCATTAGACGTTGTAAAAAGATAAAAATGTTTCTTGCTTTGCCGTGGTCATTTTCAGATAGGTGGAGGGGGAAGTGTTTCTGCATTCTTGTGCCGATCTTTATCGGGCGTTTCGCGGGTTTTCGTTTAGCCTCTGACCACAGGCTGACAGCTCAGCATCTGCAGGTTGTCCAGCAGCAGGATTCCTCTTAGGCAGGCCAACAGAGATTGCCAACAGGTATCCAGCTTGGCCTTCCCTCTGCCCGAGGTCACTGCCGTGCCACGGCAGAACAGCAGCTTTGGTGTCTGTTGGACTCTGAAGGTAGCTGGGGTCAAAGTTCCTGGCATCTAACCGATGTAGTCGGCAATCAGCTCTGCTCTCTGTTGCTGGGAAGCCCGCGTCCAGACCAGCACGCTGTACAGCAGCCTTGTCCCCATGAAGAGCTTCCCAGTTCCCTTTTAATGGCTCCTTTTCTGCTTCAGTATTCCCCAGAGTTACAAAGAAGTAAAACTAAAGCTAAACCTTCGCTTTTTGGTGCTCGTTGCCCCATGCGTGCTGGTGACTTGATGTCCTTGGCGTGTTTCTGGTTTCAATGGTCAATCTCATCCTTGGGCCCTTCTAGAGCTGGCAGGGAGGTTGGACTCGATCTCCAGAGGTCCCTCCCAACCTCTACCATTCTATGATTTAAAAAAATCTTGCAACTCCACAGCACAGAGCAGTAGTCTAAAATTCTCCTATACTTGATCCTGTAAAGAATATTTTTTTTTTTCCCTCTGCTTTGCTTCTGTAGTGTGTATTTCTTACAGCTAGAACTGCTTTATTGTAAACCCATACGTGTTATGTCCCCAGCACAGTGGTTAGCTCTGGTTGAACACGGAGCAGAGCGCTGCGAAACCGGTTGTTAAGGCTCATGCATTCATGCAGTTTTGGTATTTGTGTTCTTTGTCAGCAGAGGTGGGTGTTAAGTCTGACTTAAGGCTGCAATCCTACTATTCCAGAATAAATAGCACTTAATTTTAGAAAAATAAAAACATGTTTCCAGTTACTTTTGTCACATATGGAACAGCTTAGCTGAGCATCCCGTGAGTGTGCTCGGGCTGCCTCTGAAACCGAATACCTGGATTCTTGTTGTGATACTTGAGCATGGAAGACAGGTCATTCTGGAAACTAAATTGTTGTTTCAAGCAAGCTTTGTCAATCGGAATTCCAGTTAATTTAGTGGTGTGTTTTATGTGCATGCTGTTTACCTCCCAGTGCTTTCCAGTGTTCCTTTTTGCCATGACCATTCAAAGCTGACCATTCTGTGACCGTTCACTGGTAGGTATTTCAGTGGAAAACTGAGCCTTGTTACTGACTCTTCCTCCTAGCTCAATTCTGAAAGTACCTGTGATGGTCACTAGACTCTTGCTGAGGTTTTAGTATCCTGGGTGTGTTTTCACCTCCATTCGAGTGGTGTCAGCAGGATGGGACGGGCAGCTCGAACCGGGAACGGCGTCACTGTAAACTGCTCTGTGCATTTCTCTGCCTTTCAGAACTCTGCTGAGCTGCCAAATGTTTATTGTGTTTGTACATCTAGAAGTACAGGTTGGCACGTCTGGGCAGACAGATGGATTGCTGTGTCCCGGCTCACCAAGCAGGGTAGCTCGGGGTGCTGATGTGTGGTAGAAAACGTCGCTCATTTGTTTGGCGCAGGTTTGTGTTTCTTAAAGCCAACTGGTTGTTGTGGTGCTGGACTCTAGTGTGGCACAGGCAGCAGAACTTGCCAAGTGAGGACCTGTGTAGTCATGTCAGATAGGTTTTTTTGGTTGAAGGAGCATAGAAGTGCATCACCTTCAGTGCAGCAAGTGGCACTTGATGGATGAGGAAGGAAGAACCAGCATTAGGTGTTCTCCCTTGGCTCTGCTGACTCTGTGCTGCAGGGCAGTTTAATTCCTCTGCACCAGTTCCCTCCCTCCTCCTGTCCAGCTTGGCCTCGTAGTTGAGATGTTTGCATCTCCCAAACAGATCCAGAGTGATGTCAGTACCGTTCTGCTCGATGTTTGGGTTGGTTTTGGGTGCTGAATGGTGCCTGAACTCCCAGGTAGGTCTCTGGTTCTGAAGACAGATTTAAAATAAACTCAACGTTGTGTTTTTCCTTTGGGGTTAAAACCAACCCAAGCCACCTTGCCGTGGATACCCGTGTGCTGGTTGCTACCAGTGTTGCACAGCACCCTGTTCTTGCTGCAGGGTTGCAGTTTGACAGTAGAGTTTTCATCACCCAGCAGAGCAGAAGACTCCCCTGCTAGCACAGACTGCTTTGAAGCGAGGTAATCCAACACCGAGCCCCGACCATGGGTTGGTGTTCCTTTGGTTACTCGAGTTGAAATCATCCTGGAGTACTCAAAATCTTCTCCCTTGGTTTGTTCAGTAGCCACACGTTGTTGGATTCGGCCACGTTTAAATGTTCAGTTCATTTGAAATGTTCCCAGGTTACGAAACCATCTCTTAGTTGGAACCAAGCAGTCTGTTTTTCTGTTTCAGAGGTACATGCCACAGGGTTCAACTACCAGAATGAGGATGAAAAGGTTACTCTCTCCTTTCCCAGTACTCTTCAGAAAGGTAAGAGCTATTTTCCTGCCACGTGCGCATGACATTTGCACTTGACAAAGCCGGAGCGGGACAGCTCTGTTTCCCCTGAAGTTTCTGGCTGCGGATGTGATGCTCCCTGGGGAGTCTGGCTGCTGTAAGTCACTTTGTGAGCCCCTGCAATTGGAAATGTTTTGCTAATGGTGATGTTTGCTCCCAGCACCTGAGCTGGCTCTAATGATTTACCTGCTCTTGGGAGTCGGGCTCAGAAGCTGCTGATGTTACCTCCTGATGATCTGTTTTCCTCTGAGCAGATTGGAGCTCACCTGACTTAATGCAGGATTTTCCTAGGTGTGAATGCACTGATTCTTCTGAAACTGCTACAGGTTTTTGCTCTGAGGGGGTCTGCTGATTGAAACTCCTCCATTTGGGGAATGTCATCTCGACAAATTACAAACGTAAAGATGCTGGGGCGATGAAACGGGAGCGTTTCGTGCCGTGGGGCACTGGCAAGATCAGGTTTCCCCTTTTGCACCGAGACATCGAGGGCAGGATAAATCCCGAGACTAATTGACTGACGGGCTTGATGGCAGCCAGTGCTCCATCTTAGCTTCTCCAGTAGATTTCTTAGGATACTTGTGTTATTTAATAGCTATCTGATACTGCAAACAGCACTCCGAGGTAAGGATTGGAGGAATTGAGGGTGATCTCTCCCGAGGCACTGCAGGACCCCGAGGAGCACTGCAGGCAGCCCCTGGTGCCGAGGTGCTGCGGTGAGTCCGGCTTTGCCCGGGTTGCTCTGCTGGAGCTTCTTTTGTGCGAGGAGAGCGAAGGGTTCGAGGCAGGCTGGCAGAAAAGCGATGGGTGGAGATGAGCTGAAGGGACATCTTCTTTCCGAAGGGCAGCGGGCCAGCGGAGGAGCCTGGCCTGAAGGTCCGGACCGAATGAACGTTCTGTTTGGCACACGCAAATAACAATGGCCCATCTGTTTCTGTTGCAGGGACGGGGACGCTCAAGATAGACTTTGTAGGGGAGCTGAATGATAAAATGAAAGGGTTTTACCGGAGTAAATACACCACCCCCACCGGAGACACACGCTACGCTGCTGTCACTCAGTTCGAGGTACGGGCTGCGGTCGTGTTTTCAGGGAACATCACTCTCAGTGCAGGATTTCTGCTTAGGAGGAGCAAAGCCACGGTTTCCTGCGTTAGCTACACCCTCTGGGTACACGTCAAAACCCCCCATTTTTTTTTTGCTTCTTGCTTTTAGTGTGGATAGGAAATACTAAAAGCAGCCTTTACGTCATGACTCAGAGGGCAGTAGTTTCTGGATCTGGCAAATCCCTCAGCCCAGGGTCGTGCTGCTGTGCCGTGTACATACAATAGCTGCAATGTTTAAGAGCAGCTCTTTATTGAGATGGGGTCAAATAACTTCTCTTTATGAACGATATTAATTTTTTTCATAGGACACTCTGCTTTGAGCTCAGTATCTTAATGACATCTAAAACGCGAGCCGGATCCCGCCTCAAGTGTTACGTAAACCCTGGACATAATTTTATACCATATTGCAATTTCATAGTTATCTGCCTGGTTACGTAAACCCCCCGGAGTATTTACCTCATACAAATAGAACATTTCTTGGGTGCAGGCTACTGATGGAATATAAATAGGTGGGCTTGTGTGCACGGTCTGTGAATGCCTGGGTGCTCTCTCTGCTTTCACATGACTGAGCTTTGCTCCTGTCATGACTCTGCTAAATTTTGCTCAGACTGTAGAATTCCATCAGAGCGCAGAGTGCTTTTCAGCTGGCGTTTTTTGTTGGTTTGGTTGGTTGGGTTTTCTTAAATAAGAATAAAATCCTCTAATGGGGAGGTTGAGAATGTCAGCGAAGAGACTACCCACCAACAAGTAGCTGTCATTCCCCCAACTTCTCACCTGTAAAATACACTGAATTTTTGTGTCTGTGTTATTGCCACAACCTCTTGGGGATTTATTTAACACTCTTCTTTCCTTCAGGCTACTGATGCTCGCAGAGCTTTCCCTTGCTGGGATGAGCCTGCTATTAAGGCAACCTTTGATATTTCTCTGGTGGTTCCGAAAGACAGAGTAGCTTTGTCAAATATGGTAAGTTCTTGATGTGCAACTAAACAGCATTTTAAATAAAGCTGTAATAACACCAACTGATTACCTGATAGTTCAGAGCGTGTCTCGCTTAACAGCCAGAATTAGGACTCCAGGCTGTGTCATTAGCTATTACTAAGCAACAATAAATGGAGAGAGCTTTTAAACAGACACTCTCGTGGTGTCAGATGCCAGCACAAAACCTAAGCTGGCTGTACAAACCACAGTGGTGATGGTTTAGGGGGGGAAAAACTAATTAAATAAATAAAGGAAAAGGTTCTTAGCATATGTCAAGCCACGTGCTGGTTGATGAAGAGTGAGTGGGAAAAAAAAAAAAGCCTTTGTGTGTTTATAGAGCTGTTATAGCTGCGTAAGCACTTGAGAGAAAGAAGCACGTTTTCTGCTCTAGAGAATTTCTCATCAGAACTGGGGGAAAATGTGCAAGTAGAAGGACCCCCTCCACAAACACCAGTGGGCATTGTCGGGTTGTTACTTTAAAGGTTACGCCTGTATTTCTAGATTGCGTGGCTGGAGAAGAGCAAGCAGGTTTAAAATCAGACTTTTTTTTTAACTTCCAGTGACCTGTAAAGTCCAGCCTTTCCCACTGACCCCCACGGCTGTGGTTTCTGTTTCAGATTTCACAGTGAAAGCCCAGTGCCTTACTGGGATGCGGGTGGAGGATGACAGCTGATAGCTGGTGTGTCCAGCAGCGGAGTGTGACTTAGATTCGGAGCACGCCTCCGAGTTTTTACTTCAGAGGGGAGGGAACCACACTTTAAATAAAAAAAAAACCCCACAAAAAGCCCTCTCATTTTTAAACACGTGCCTCCTCGGGATGGTTAATCCAGTGTGTTGTGCACTACACTTCCACTTTCACAACGCTCACCGGTTCCCTTTCCTCTTGACTAGAACGTCATCGACCGGAAGCCGTACCCGGACGATGAAAATCTGGTGGAGGTGAAGTTTGCTCGCACCCCTGTCATGTCCACGTACCTCGTGGCGTTCGTGGTGGGAGAGTACGACTTCGTAGAGGCCAGGTCCCTGGACGGGGTCTTGGTGCGCGTTTACACCCCCGTCGGCAAAGCGGAGCAAGGGAAGTTTGCACTGGAGGTAAATGTGCGCAGGGGGGCGTCGTGACTGCTGCCGTGACCCCCGACGGGCAGGACAGAGTGCTCTCCTGCTGCTCTCCCTCTCCTCCTCCTGCTGCTGCCCTCTCTCTCCTCCTCCTCCTCTGGCTACCCTCCCTCTCCTGCTCCTCCGGCTGCCCTCCCTCTCCTCCTCCTCTTGCTGCTGCTGCTGCCCTCCCTCTCCTCCTCCTCCTCCTCCGGCTGCCCTACCTCTCCTCCTCCTCTTGCTGCTGCTACTGCCCTCCCTCTCCTCCTCCTCCGGCTGTCCTCCTCCTCCAGCTGCCCTCCCTCTCCCCCTCCTCCAGCTGCCCTCCCTCCCCTCCTCCCCCTCCTCCCCCTGCCCTCCC
>WTSP01001323.1:6114-17177 GCA_025331215.1 Actenoides lindsayi | reverse complement strand
CCCCCCTCCTCCTCCTCCTCCTCCTCCCGCTGCCCTCCCTCTCCTCCTCCTCCCTCTCCTCCTGCTGCCCTCCCTCTCCTCCTCCTCCCTCTCCTCCTGCTGCCCTCCCTCTCCTCCCTCTCCTCCTCCTGCTGCTCTGCCTCATCACCTGAGTCCATGCAGCGTTTGGGTAGCTGGTGTAATGGCTTTAATGGCTCCAAGACACCGAGCTTCATGCTAAACAGCATTTCAGTTGTGGACGAGCAAATATCTCTAATGACAAAAACACACGGTTTAATTCAGTCCTGATTTGGTGCTGTGGAGTTGATAATGAGAGTATTGAAGCGTAGGCTGCAGGCTGGGAGAAAAAGGGGATGGGAGTCTTCCAAACCATTGTGCTCTGGAAGCTGGGAATGGGACTTCTGGAAGAAATCTTGTGTGTGCTGCTTTCTTGGGCTCCTTTCAGTCATAAATTCTCAAGTTTTCCTCATTGTTCCAAGCTAACGTTTCTCCTCTTGTTTTTTTACAGGTTGCTGCTAAAACTCTGCCTTTTTACAAGGACTACTTCAATGTTCCTTACCCTCTTCCTAAAATTGATCTCATAGCTATTGCAGACTTTGCTGCTGGTAAAGTAACTCACTTTTATTGACGATCTGTATTTCATTTGAATTGTAAGCACTGAGGAAGAGGCGTGCATCCATCTCAATAAACCTTTGTGTTTATTTTATAAAGGTGCCATGGAGAACTGGGGCCTTGTTACTTATAGGTATGCTGTTCAAATACTGTCTTCCCCCCCTCCCTCTTTGTTCACTGATTCTTGGAAGTAATTGCATTAGTTTTGGGGAGCTGGGATTTCTGGGTTTCATCCCAAATGAGACGGGAGCTTTACCTCCCAACTCCTGCTTCGGTTTGGGTCGCGGTGCCTTCTGCAGCAGGGTGTGTTATTGTCCACAGCCTAGCAGGGTGAGAATGAGCTATTGCAGCTACTGGCCAAGGGTGGGAGATTTTTCAGTGTCTGGCAGCACTGTCTGTTCTACAAGAGAACTTTCTTGTCCCCCTTTTTCCACACACACACCCCCCTCCCCCCCTTAAAAATGACGTACTTACTGGAAGAGTTTCTTATTTTATGTTGTAGGCAAGTTGGTAAATTTAGCAACCACAGTCTAATCATGTGGATATGAGTAAATCAAAAATATTAACTTGCCTTCCTTTTCAGTTTTGTTGGGGTGTTTTTTTTTTTCTTCATCTGATCAAGCTCTCATACTCTTGCTTGATATTATTCCATGGTCTGTGCTCGTTGTTAGAATGACTTCCTTTCCTTTTGTACAACATTGGTCTTGGAAGCTTTGGACTTCAAATCCTAAAATAGTTTGAATTTCTCCTGCTAAACTTTTAATTTGGCCTTAAAAAAAAAAGAAAGGAAATGGAAATTTGAGCCCAGGTTTAAAAGCTACTTGTTTACTTACTGCAATTCTGATAAAATCTGAGATTTTACTCCCTGTGGGGGGAAAAAAAGTAAATATTTGTCCTGGATGAGTAGAATTTTTGGAAGCCTTTCTTAATTATGCTGTTAATTTCCACCCCTCCCTTACGCTCAGTTTGGCCTGCTTGCTCTATCCCCTTGGGGACAGCAGCTTGGCCCAACCTGGAGGCACCAGCTCTCTTTTCAGATGGGCTTTTAGTTTCCCCCCCCATGAGTCTCAGCAGCCCCAAAGTCCCTTTTGCCTGACCCCGAGAGCACGTTGCATGTGTGTGTGTGTTTGTGGGGAGAGGCTTCTGCATCCAGTGTGTGTACTGGGAGGAGCTGGAATCCCTGGGGGGGTGAGGGAAGCAGACAAGACTTGCTGGGTGCGCGTTGTGCGGTGCGAAGGGAGTGGCAGTTGAGGTTCTAGACTCCATAGGTGAGCTGTTTTATGCAGAAAGGATCAACTTTCTTGTTCCTGCCTGGGTTTTTGCACTTGCCTTTTTGCATGCTGTAAGGAATTGCTGCTCCAAAGTGTTCCAACAAAGTGTGGGACTTCCCAGAATAATTGAATGTCTAAACTGAAATAGCTTTTGATTTATTTTCTTTGGTTGGTTTGGGGTTTGGTTGGTTTGGGTTTTGTTTGTTTGTTTTGTTTTATTACTTTTCAGTTTTACTGATGGCTTTTTAGCTTGCTTAGGTAATTTAACTTAGTTTTGATTGTGGGTTGGGTTTTTTTTCCTCCCTAGACATGTACCACTCTGTTCAGTTCTCTTTCTCTCTCCAATACAGGGAGACTGCGTTGCTCATTGACCCCAAAAATTCCTGTTCTTCATCTCGCCAGTGGGTTGCTCTGGTCGTAGGACACGAACTTGCTCATCAGTGGTTTGGAAACCTTGTCACCATGGTATCTGACAGTTACAAGTTCTTCTAGTTTGCTTTGACATGTGCTTCTTACCACGTTTGTGTTCAAGTGCCCCTCGAGAGCAGGCATGCTATCTCGAAGAGAAAAAAGTTCAATATTTAAATAGTGCTTTGTTACCACTTTCTTCTTGACTAGTGTCTTCTTTAGAAGCATTCCTAGATCCTTTCTGTATAAAGTGACGTGCAGTTGTTTGAATGTAGTCCTAGCTAGGGCTGAGCAGGTGTCCCATGGAAGGATTTTGACTAGTCAGGTTACCTAGAAGCAATAATCTGATGTTTCAGGTAAGAAGGATTCACTTGTTGGGCTTTCGCACCAAGCAGCGTGTCAGCTCCAGCTCAGCACTGCAAACTCTTCGAGTCCAGTAACTAAAAAGTTGCTCAGTAGTAACTCTCACAAATTATTTTGGAAATATGGGGAGCCAGCTGTCTGAATGGTTTGATATTTCAGTTCTTTCGCTGGGAATAAAAGCATGTGTGAGGCAGCAAGACTGAAATCTGTAAATAAATTCCATTGAGTGCTAAAAACTGACACCTGCATCTGTCAGAGCTTCTGCTGTTAAGAAAAGGCTTCAGCCTTTGCTGTTAATTAGCTCTGACATTGCTTGTCCCAAAACCCTGCAAACAGGATACTGGAATCTAAATATTTCACAGCTTAGGAACTTTCTCATATTGTAAGAAACTAGTGTATTTGGTAAAAAAAAGCAGGGCTTCTGGAACCCCAAATCTGCATTCTTCTGGCTTTTTGGCTGCTTAAATGAAGTGTGAGTGGATGGAAGCAAAAAATAAAACAAAACAGAGTAAATATTAGTTAAAACACTGAGCACAGTTTTTCCAACTTTTCTACAGTGCTGTGCCTCTTAAAATCTAGTCAGCTGTGGCCATTCCTGTTTGGGGTGGCACAGGCAGCTTCCATGTGAGAGTGACACAATATTTAAATGGAAAAGTAATATTAAGGTAATGTATTTTTAGCTTTTAGTACAGTTGAGTAGCTGGAAGCAAGGAGAGCCAGCAAGTGCTGCAGAGACAACACTGTAGAATGCCAGCAAGTGCTGCAGAGACAGTTAGTGACTCAGGGACCACTCGTGGTCCTTCAGACCAGTGAGATCTGTGGCAATAAGCTGGAGAAACCATCACCTACACGAATCTCTACAACTTACATTGAGTTAGCTTTTTATTTTCATTTTGAAGTTTTAGGTCTTCCAATCGTTTTCTTTGAGATTTTTTGGTTTTCTCTTTTTTACTCTCTTTTTATTATTTTACGTTCTGGGATGCAACTGAAATATGAAAAGCCATTCCAGTGTTCCTTTTCAGTTTCCAGAAAGTCCTTTTTCTCCTCTAGAACCTGAGGTGCACAGAGCAGAAAGCCTTGGTAGCATCACTGGTGTAGTTTGCTGGTACCAGATCTTGCTGATCAGCACAATACCCAAGTTCTTCTGTAGCAAAGATAAATGAAATAAGAAAACTTCCAAGGGAAGAAATAGATTTGTGAACAATTAGGTTGCCAGAGGGCTAAGGGAGAAAAGCAGGGAGGTGAAAAGATTGAGAAGTCCGAACTCATTGCCCGAGAATCTGTTCTGCAGTTGTATGAATCCTTTGGCACCCATCTGTACAGATTGGAACCTTGCTTTGGAAACAGATGCCCTCAGAAATGTAAAAGAAAATTGGATAGTCTCCACTCTAAAAATAAAGCGGGGCTTATCTGTGTGATGTTTCAGTAACAGCTTTTTCCCTGTTGGAATTCCACCCTGCCGGGGGTAAATGTTTCATTCATAGCAGAAGCTCTTTGGGGAAGAGCTTACTGGGCTGGTTTGACATCCTGTTCAGTCCTGCTCCTGAAGGGCCTGTATCCCCACACAGCTCCTGAGCTGTAACCACCCCATTTCCAGTTAAAGAATGGCTGGAAAGTGCAGCTGTGGAAAAGGGTGTTTTCTTCCTCTGTATCCGTCGCTTGTTTCCTTACCTCTCCTACTTCAGTTAAATATTAGGAGTGAAAGGAAGAATTTTAGAACGTCAGTGTAATGTTCTTATCTTAAAAAAAAAAACAAAGCCCACCCCTTTGGCTGGTGGGAAACAACTTTAAACTGCTTGCTAGATTCCAGGCTTCCATAGTCTAGAGCACTTCTCAGACTCCAGGTTTCCTCCTTGATGCTCTGTAGGGGAAAAAAAATACCCAGACCCAACCCAGTGTTCTGCTGCCACTCAGTTTGGGAAAGGCACTCTCGTGTCTTGGAAAAGACACAACAATTCTGCTGCTTTACTGATCCGTGGCCTCATGTGTCACTGACTCTTGTCCCTGAGTTAGGTATAACATTCATGGCTGCTCCTCAGTGGCTCTGCTCTGAGTTCTAGGTTAGGCTCCCGGAGTTCCATTTGTACCTGATGCAGTTCTCCACACAGAGGTTTTAAAACCTTAAGACAAGGGGAAGACGGTTACTGGCTGCTGATTACTCTTCTTGGGCTGATGACTTCTTCATAGAGAGGAATTTGTGCTGACGAGGTGTTACCTGTTTCTCCAGTAACAGCTTCTCTTGGCTGCAAAGTTATTGTTGATTAAATGAACCTGTTGGAAGTTTGGTCTTTATTCTGCCTTCTTTTCCCAGGAATGGTGGACCCACCTCTGGCTGAACGAGGGGTTTGCCTCCTGGATCGAGTACCTGTGTGTAGATCACTGCTTCCCAGAGTACGATATCTGGACTCAGTTTGTTTCTGCTGATTACACACGAGCTCAAGAGCTCGATGCCTTAGACAACAGTCATCCTATTGAAGTAAGTTCTAGCTTTGCTATTGATTGTCTCCCTTTGTTTTTTTGTTTTTTTTCTCTTCAAGCTTTTTTCCTGTCAAGATAAAAGGGAACTTTGTGGCCGTTCGCGATGCAAAGGAAAATCTAAGGTTGCTTTTACACTTTGTGGATTTTCCTCTGCTTTAATTAGTCTTTCAGAAGAGAGGCTTTGAGGGTCTGATGATGGCTCCTTCTGGAGTTTTTATGCTCTGCTGACTTGAAAGGGCAAAGCTGTAATCCAAACTCATCATTATTTGTGTTTTGGTTTGGATTTTGATCAAAGGTGGTTAGTTTTCTGGCCCTTGAGCACAGTGAGGTAGCTACTGACTCAATCCAGTGCTCAACAACAACAGCCAAAGCGCAGCACAGCCCAGAGCCCAGGCTACCAGACTTTGCTGGGCTACTGGTTTCCATCAGAGACCACTGCAGGTGTTTCTGCGTTGTGCTCCCAGATGAAACACTGAAATCAGGGGGATCTGGCTGGGCTTGCAGCTTTGGAAACAAGGCGGTGGTTCGGTGATGAAGAGGAGGCAGCAGCAGCGAGCTCAGTTACAGCAGAACCGGGAGCTGTGCTGAAAGAAAACTGCCTTGTAATTCCTGGAGACCCCCGTGGAAAAGTTTTCTGATGGCTTAAGGAATATTTGATGTAATAGATGGTGGGAAACGGCCGTGCTTTGTGCAACGGGTCACTTTAGAGTCACTTACTCACCGACTGCGTTTCCTGAGCACGCATTGTTCGCTGTCCCAGAGTTAAAACAGCTTCCACTGTTGGCTTTTGGGTTTGTTTTGGGTTTGTTTTTTTTTGTTGGGGTTTTTTTGGGGGGTTGGTTTTTTTGTTTGGTTGGTTTGTTTGTTTGTGTTTTTTGTTTTGTTTTGGGTTTTTTTTTTGTGTGTGTTTGTGTTTAGTTTTTTTCTATTGTTTTTGATTTGGGGTTTTGGTTTGTTTTGGGTTTGGGTTTTTTTATTGCTTTTGGGTAAGTGTTGAACTGAAGGATTGAAGCAAGACCCCCAAGTCTATTTGGTTAATTACCAAACCCAGAGGCAAACTGTATTTAACCTCTAAACCAACCCTACCCCAGCCAGGTGTGAATAAGTTTGACTGGGCGCAGAGGAGAATTTACTGGTAGATACGATGTCCTTTCTGCAGCGACCAAGTCAGCTCCTTAAACACTAGAACAAGCAAAATCAAAACCTTATGGTGGGGGAAACTGTTCTCACTGTTAACTCACCCTGTTCACCACAGGTTAGCGTTGGCCATCCCTCCGAAGTAGATGAAATATTTGATGCTATTTCTTACAGCAAGGGAGCATCTGTAATCCGCATGCTGCACGACTACATTGGTGACGAGGTAAAAAACCCTGCTGTTAAAAAGCCACATGCAGATTGTCAAGTCTTTCCACAGTTAAAAATACTGTTGAAAAAAGAAAAATCTATCTCCTGTGTATTTTGAAAACTTTCTCCAGTTTGTATTTGGGCTTTATTTGAAGAAGATGGTGGGAAATGACAGCAGTAGTTCCAGGTGTACACGCTGTTCTTTGGCTGCTTCTTGAGTGTAACTGCAGAGCAGAGGGAGGGGAGAAAAGCCCTCGCTTCTTGCTGCCATTACATACCCACTTGTATGTTCCCAGGACTTCCGGAAAGGAATGAATTTATATTTAACGAAGTTCCAGCAGAAGAATGCTGCTACAGGTAACAAAGGGGGGGGTTATGATTTGCTTTTAGGAAAAGCGATTTCTGGGGACAATTCTGGGACAATTCTGGGACTTGAAAAGTCGTGGATTCTTAAACAGCTGGTTTTCCACCTGAGCTAACTGGAATGCAAGGAAATAATGGGCTGGTTTCCAGTTTGATACAAAGCAATCCCCTCCACAGCCTGAATTCAGCATCCTCTGGGAGTTCTCTCTCTCAGGAGTGTGTGGCTGAGGGGATCTGAAAGCGCTGCAGTTGGGGTTGATGACCACATCTGCCCAGTAATCGAAGTGAGAGACAGAGGGTGTTCTTTGCCAAGTTAAGCCTTTTGCAAGCTTCCTTCTGCAGTATCGATTGCAGGGAGGGGGAGATTGAACAGCTCAAAGTCCTGTCAAACATCTCGCAGCGCTTTCTTTGCTTCTGCCTCTGCTCTGTGCCTGTGGGACATCCTGAAACAGTCGCTGGTGGTTGGTTGGTGTTTTTGGCATAAAAAGATGAAAAACTTAAGGAGAAGACTCTTCTCTTTACCATGTTGAATATTTAATTCTCGTTTTTATTCCTCTTTATCATGATGTGTATTGCTTGCATGTTTTGAGTGGCAAAGAAGCTTTCTTCTCCCCTCTTCCCCCATCAGTGGTTTAAACTGTCTCCTTTTTCTTGCCTATAACCTGTTACAATCTGATACAAACACAACTACAAGGGCAAACTAGAGTAATGACACAACAGCTTCCCACCCTCCAGTGCCCACATACTGTCTTTAATAGCATCTGGTGTGTCAGGGCTCCAGGAGTCCTTAGTCAGAGACTTTTCTTCTGCAGAGGACCTCTGGGACAGCCTGGAAAAAGCTAGTGGGAAACCTATTGCTGCTGTGATGAACACGTGGACCAAACAAATGGGATTTCCACTCATTTATGTGGAAGCCGAACAGGTAAAAAAATAAAACTGTGCATTTTTCAGCGCGTCGGATCGAACAAATTCTGCCTTTAACTCCATTCTAGGATCAAATTTAGTAATATCCAGTTGCTTTGATCAGGAGGGAGTACAGCGGGTGCTTTGTGTAGTGACAGCTCTGTTTCTGGAGAGGAGGGGAAGTGCAGTTTGCTTGAGGAACCCGGGGCGAGCAGTGTGGAGTTATCCCCCAGGCTCTCTCGATCACGTGCTGGGAGTTTGCTGCCACGGCCCATTCGCTCTTGGTGTGGGAGATGGGTGTTGGGGGGAGGGAAGCTCTGACTTCGCTCCCCTCGCCGCACGCTTTGCCTCTCGCTCCAGTTCAGTTGTGCTTATTCTACAAGATTGCAGGGTGAGGGAGGATTAGTGGCTGGAAGCTGAAGTCAGACACGTTCAGATGAGAAGTAGGACGTGTGTGTTTTAACAGTAACGGCTGTCAAGGTTCTGGAGGTAGCTCCTTTCTCTGGAGGAAAAGGAAAGTTGCTCCATTTAACAGAGAGCATCGCTGCATTGTGATAGAAGCTGAGTCTAGATGTTCTGATAATTCCTTTCTCTCTTTTTGTGTTCTTTTTTTTTTTTTTTCCCCCTCTTCCCCCCTCCTTAGCAAGATGATGACAGAGTGTTGAAGTTAGTCCAGAAGAAATTCTGTGCCAGTGGACCATATACTGGTAAGATGAGTGCTAAGAGCAGGACTGGAGCGTTGGTTGCTTTTCATGCAACAGCAGCGAGGTTGAGAGATGAAGCAGCTGCACTGTGGAGCAGGCAGGTGCTCTGCGTGGATTCAGGAGTTAAAACTCCAGTAAATCTCTGGTTGAATGCTCTCACACATGGGGTTTCCACGTCCTCCTGGCATTCCTCTGCAGCTCAGTTTTCACTCCGAGATGTTTCGTTTCTGATGTCCAGTTGAAGGCCATCGCTGCCCTCTGAGGAGCTCTGCAAGCTGCTGGTTTTATAGAGGTGCTGAAATAAAAATGCCTCTTAGGGAAGGCAGCTCTATTTGAAGACACAGATTCTCCCCATCTCCCATGTTGATAGGACTTAAAATGTTTGGCTTGAAAGGCGATTTAAGGGTTTTTTTAACTCTAGAACTGCCATTTTCCTTCAGGTTTAAGCCTTTTTAGGTGTAAATTTAAGCAGCCTTGCTTAAACTGCTGCTGAAACTGGGCTGAACATCAGGCAGAGTTTCTCAGTGTTGTGTGCACGCCGGTTCCCTCGCACCTTCCCTCATATTGTTTCTTCTTTCAGGGGAGGATTTCCCCATGTGGATGGTGCCCATAAGTATTTGCACGAGCGACGACCCCACCTGTGCCAAAATGCAAATCTTGATGGACAAACCAGAGCTCACCTTGGTTTTGAAAGACATCAAACCAGACCAGTGGGTGAAGGTGAGTTGTCACCTAGGTGAACCTATTACTGGGCGTCATTTTGATTGTCACCCAACGTTCCCTTGCATTTCATTTTTCTCTTCTCTTTGGTTTTGGGGTTGTTTTGGGGTTTTTTTCACCTTTACAATCTTGTGTTTCTCATGGAGGGGCCTTTCTGTGCTGCTATTGAATATTGGCTCTTCTCTGTAACGCTTGCTTAGTGAAGTCCTTTGCTTTCCAAGAGTCATCCAGACAATGTAAACTTGAACCTTTTAGGAGTCTGAGCCTGGAAAAAACAGTGTGCAATTAGAGGCAGCTTTTGAGTTGAAATGTGGTGGCTTTTTTTGGTATCCCGTGGCAACCACAGTTTAGTTGAAGTCCATCCTGAGAAAAAACCCGTCCTGTTTATCGTTCATTATTGTGAAGGTTTTCTGCTGGCTCTTGCCAGACCAGTACAAATCTGTGAGTGAAAAAATTCCCTATTGAAGCTCTGCAGCAAACAGCAGTCAAACTGAACTCAAAAACAGACTGGGACTGTTGCTGTGACTGGGATTAGTGCTGTGTGAGCTGCTGAGGTTGGAGGGTAATTGTTGGTTTCTACGTTGGAGCTGTGTTCTGAGAGGTGACTCTGTGGAGTAACATTAAGGGTCAATCTCTCAGCACATGAACCAAATCTTCCCATTTAATTGGCACGGGTGTTCTGTCAGGTCTGCGTGTTCTCTTGACTCCCTTGCATCTGAGTCCTCCCTGGGAAGAAAGAGGGGCACGAAATGAACCATTCTGGAAATGCCCTGTCTAAATGAGGGTGAAGTTTGGTATTTCTGCCCGAGAAGGCAACAATCCAGCTCAGTCCAAGGTGAATTCACAGCACTGTCTGCTTCGAAGGTTGTCAGGCTGTGAGGTTTATATCAGGTCCTGGTGATCAACCAACCACACTGCTTGACCACCTGCACTAAAACACTCGTAGGCAGTAGTGTGTAGCTAGTGCAGTTCATCCAGCTTCCAGCCCATGACTTGCTGGGCAGAGGGGCTCCATCTCCTTTAAGAAGAAGGTTCTGTCAACGTTCAGTGGAGCAGGTTGGGGAGAGAGGTTGCCAAAGTTAAGATTCGAGCACCTGCGGTCTCCTGCCTTTTATCTTCTTTGGTGCCTCACTACCCTTAGTTCAATGTGGATTTACCCCTAGAGAGAAGTTGTGCTTTTCTCCTTGTTTGTAGTTTTCATTCCAGCCTCTGATTACTTACAGCAGGTCCTTCTCATTTTCTGCACCTCTTAGCAAGCATGTTGTGGAAATCTTTACTTCTTCTCTCTTATGATTTGTTGGGTTTTTTTCTTTTTATTTAAATGATGGTGACAGACTGAGCAGCAGTGCTTTGAAAACTTTCTGGTGGTCAAAACAAAATGAAAAGCATTCCCTTATATGTTCCTTACTTTTAATATTTTTTTTCTTCTCTTGGTGCTTTGCAGTTAAACCTCGGAACAGTGGGGTTTTACCGTACCCAGTACAGCCCTGACATGCTGGAGAGTTTAATACCAGCCATCAAAGACCTCTCCCTACCCCCCGTGGACAGGCTTGGCCTGCAGAATGATCTCTTCTCTCTGGTAAGCAACCCTTTGCTCTTCTGTCTAGTAATGAGAGAAACTGCCCAAATCAGGGGCTGAAGAGTCAGTCTCAGCTTCAGCAGGCTGAGTGCCTTTGGGATTACTCCGTACATCCAGCTACTAATTAGCTTGAGAAGTTCTGACTTGTAGTAGAAGACTTCCACCCTATGGAATCCTAGAATGGTCAGGGTTGGGAGGGACCTGAAAGCTCATCCAGTTCCAACCCCCCTGCCATGGGCATGGACACCTCCCATTAGAGCAGGTTGCTCAGAGCCCCAGCCAGCCTGGGCTT
This sequence comes from Actenoides lindsayi, assembly GCA_025331215.1. NCBI lineage: Eukaryota > Metazoa > Chordata > Aves > Coraciiformes > Alcedinidae > Actenoides > Actenoides lindsayi. The sequence goes on along the minus strand of WTSP01001323.1, from coordinate 6,140 downwards.
CAACACTTCCAAGGATGGGGCTTCCA